>PVJO010006587.1:0-88132 GCA_004026905.1 Hystrix cristata | reverse complement strand
CAGTGAGTGTGCTGGAAGCTGCCAGGAAGCCTGCAGAGCAGCTACCATTCTCGGGCTATGAGTCTTCTGCTCGTGGTTGATGGCGTTTGCAGGCTTCTGAGCACAAGAATCCAGAAAATCGAGCTTCGCTGGCCCTCAGCCTTTCAGGAGGCTGCGGATACACGCACCCACCTTCAGCCTGGTCTCCGTGACTCTAAATAGGGAGCGCCTCAGCCTGCTGCCCACTGTGCAGGAAGAGCGAGCTCAGAGCTGTTGAGTGACCGCTTCAGCAGACACGCAGCTCTTCAGAAGGAGATCTGTACTGAACACGAGTCACGGCCTGGAGTTCCCGCGTCACACCTCAGTGGTTGGAAGATGTGGAATGGTGGGTGCAGGTGGAATGACCCCGACGGAGCAGCAGGATGGATGGAAAGCACAGAGCCTGGGAGACCAGAAGGCTGGCCATCCACAGCAGGAGATGTCAAGTGAGACCGATGAGCACACAGGTCGGTGCCTATTCGTTCTCAGCTCCTACGACAATTTACTTAAGTTCATGTCCAAAGCGGCAGGCATAAGCAGAGGACGGCCCTCCTAGCGGTGGGTGGCTTGGGCTGTCGCCCCAGCTCTGGCTGAGCATGCTGCTCAGGGTCCCTGGGTGAAGGGCCTCCCTCTCCCCGCGCGAGACCAGGCTGAGTGATTGGGAGGGACTGCGGGCCCCCCGAGGCTGTGGTCTCCTCCACTCTGTCCGTCAGACCCCGGCTCCCCCAGGCTCTCCCACGTTGCTCTCACATCCCAGCGTTGGGGTGCAGGCTCACCAGCCAGGCCAGGTGTGACCAGAAGGGCCAGGCAGGAGCAGCAGGGCCACACAGCCTCCAAGTCCCAGAAGCATGCATGTCACCTTCCTGTCACTGATGGAGGATGCAATAGAGCTCGGTCCCTGAGCGGGGTGGGGGGTGGCTTCCCAAGGGGCTCTGAGTAAACAGACACGAAGGAGCAAACTGGCCCCTCTGTCTTGAGGGCCCGGCCTTCCTCCTGCAGGGCTCGTCTGCCAAGAGTGGCTCTGTTCACAGTCCGGCCCACAAAGTGTCCTGGCCCCAGCCAGGCACTGCCCGGGGTCCCGGAGGCCACGTCCTCTGGCCCTCTCTTGTTCTCTCTCCACAGCTGCCAAGCCTCAGAGCTCACTGGGCATCTCTGAGCTCCGAAATCTTACTCCAGAACCTTGTTCTTTGTCTCTCGGTAGCTTTTCTCCTCTTACAACAAAAGGCTCTTTGGGGACAGGGACAGCACCCAGCAGGAGAACGTCCTCAAGAGCTCCCAGCTCTGAAGGATATGAAAGGCTCTGAGCGAAAGTCCACAGCTGCCCAGCTGAGAGGGGCTTTGTGGGTGGGATCCTGGGAAGAAGGCAGCGAGGGGACAAGGACCCATTCAAGGACTTCCGGTCCGGAAACAGCAGCACTCTCAGGGGTTCGCAGACCTGGGCACCAGCAACGTGAACTCTTGTCACAGGTGCACACACCTTTCAAGCGGCAAAGGAAAAGGACACTCGTACCAAAACATGCCACGAACAGAGACATGTGGGTCCCTGGGTCAGGGAGGAGCACATCATCGTGGCAGCACGGCCTCTTCTCAGCCCCTCTGTGGGCCCCACGATCAGAGCTGGAAGGGTTTCAGGCGAGCCGTGACTCCGCCCAGGAAGGTCGGGACGATGTGGGCACACAAGGAATCACCGATCTCCATCTGCCAGCCAGGCATTTCGGGTAGCCCAGAGCCACCCGGACAAAGTCTGCCAAGATTCCCCGTGACTACCGCCTCTGCACCTAGTGACGTCTTAACTTCGAATTTCAGTGCATGGGCCTGGGGCTTGCATCTGTCCCTGTCCCATGGTCTGAAGGACTCAGAGACCAAGGCACAAGGACACGCTGCTCAGTCTAGGGACTGGGCTCCACGACCGCGTCTTCCCCAGCCCTTCCTTCCACCCGCCTCCCATTACAGCTGCACCACCCACATTCCTTTTTGTCCTTATTGTTCATATCGTCACCACCCCCCCGTGGAATGCACCCCCAAACCCCTAGCCCACTGTGTCCTCTGCACACAGCTGGCCTTCATGGTAAGTGCCGTTGACAGGCACCACAGCCTGCAGGTCCCTCCCCGTGTCCCCATCCGGCCAGCTCTGCCCCCCGGGCAAGTGTCTCTCCCACCCTCGCAGTGTCTGGTGATGGTCCCCAGATGTTGGCCAAGGGGCCGGCACGACAAGTGCCTGAGGCTAGCAGGCATGCGGGCGCCTCTGAACTGTCCCTGCTGGGTCACCCGCAGCCCGGGGTGTCCTGGAATCTGGACACAGGACTCAGTATCCAGGGAGACTGCAGGCGTGTCTGTGCAGTTCATGGAAAAACATTTTTAAGAGAACAGTGTTTGGCAGTTTCCCTGAGGGCTAAACAAGCCAGCTGAAATGAAACAGGAGAATCCAGGGACACTTACTAAAAGACAGCAAGTCCGGCCTCACTCGGTCCCTCATCCCGTCAGGAACCCAAGAGGAAGGAGGCCCCAGAAGCAACTGCACGAAGGCCAACCTTGTAAAGTGGGCTCTCTGAAAACCAGGCTTCTGACATCTCCTGTTGACCTGGGCGCCATGAAAGTAAAATCACCAGGAAGAAAAGCAAAATGAGAGAGATAGCGGAACACCCCCGGCCTGCATCAGGAGCATAGCGGAGGCTGCCGCCACAGGACGAGCAGGGCTGGAAAGGCAGAGCCGGCCCTCTGGGCGGCAGTGAGGCTGCACAGCAGGCCAAGAGCCAAGTCCTCTCAGAGCTCGCCCATCCCGTCGCTCAGGACAGCATTGGCAGGTGGCCCCGGTGGGAAGGAAATTTGCCTGCCTGGCTCACAGGCCCCTGGGGAGCCTGAGCCCAGAGGCATGGCGGGACTCAGGCGACAGGCTTCAGTCACTGCCTGCCTCACTGTACGCGCTCGCAGGAACCACGCCGGGTATTTTAGGTTACGAGAACTTAGTCTGTCGGGGGCTGAGTGCAACTACCCCTGGGCGACTTCCAGGACACAGCAGCCGTGACATAGGCCTGCACTCATAGCCCGTGAGGGCCCCGGAGCTTGTCGCTCCCACTGCAGGGCCTTGGCTGCCAGGGACTCTGCCGTGGAAGTGGCACGAGGGCCACTCTGCCAGCCAGCCACGGACAGGCTGTGGCACACGAGCTCAGCAGGAGGAGTGGGCCCAGGCGACAGAGCCCAGCAGAAGCCAAGGGAGGTGCTGGCCCAAGTCCCACTACCACCTGGCGCTTAGCCTGGCGCCCAGGAGCGCTGCAACACAAAGGGATGGGGCTCCCCTGCCCCGTGCCCTGCCCAGCAGGGACAGCACTGCGCTCTAGAGTCCCACCTGCTCCTGGCTGACGGAATCACCACAGTGGGCCTTTCCCACAACTTGGCCATCCTTGGCTTGATTTTGGCAGTTCACAAACACATTCAGCCGCCAGCCTTCTCATCTAAAAGTAAGAGGAATAAACAAATGCACTGCGTCCTGGCACGCGTTCAGCAAGACCCAACTGTGAGCGTGCTTTGCGGTTTCTGCTAAGACGAGCTGTGAGGGTTGCACTCGGGCCAGCCCCACAGGGAAGAGACGAGGCCGAGTCTCTGACCCCCGCAAGGTGCAGTGCGAGCCAGCGCCAGCCTTGTCCCCCACACACAGTGCAGGGCTGTGAGGTTCTCTGTGAGTCGTTTTCTCTGGATGATGAAAATTCGTGACCGTTTCCCTGAGTTCAGCAAGATTAAAACCATCTCCCTACCTTTTTTGAAACCCATACACATTTTAGGAGGCTGGAAAATGTTCAGAAAGTTTGTCTTCTAGTCTGTGTCTGGGAGTACATGCCCGGAAGTGGGATGAGATGTTCTCCAGCTGGTCTCTGCACAGATTGGCAGTGGGAAGGCCCAGGACCAGTCCTGTCTTGGTCTCTTTTCCATTGCTAGTAATGCAACACCACAGATGAGGGATCCTACATAGAAGGGAGGTTATCTCAGTTCAGGCCCAAGTTCAGGGATGGCAGCTGGCTATGGCCTTCCTGCTGGCCACGTCCTGAGGCGGAGCAGGGCATCAGCAGGAGAGACGGGGGTGTGCGTCCGTGTCTCCTCTGGCCTCTCTCCCTCCTCAGCCATGGGGCTTTGATCTGCTTCCCCTCCCTGAGGCACCCCCTTTAAACACCACAGCTGGACAAAGTTTCCACCCTTCTCATACCTCATGGCAGGGATTAAACTCCAATGAGGGATTGGGAGGGGCTGACGACATTCACGCCACAGCCAGCCCCAACACATGTCTAGCTGGATGCTGCAGACCAGTTTTAGCCTGTATGACATGGGTACGTTCAAATTCAATACGAAGCTACACCAAAAGGTTAATCACACACAGAAAACAACAGAAAAGGAAAGATGTGATCACATCCAAAAGCCTGTTCACAGACCAGCCTCGATAGTGCCTTCCTAAAAACCACAATGGCCTTGCACGAAGACAAAAACACTTCCTTGGCCAAATATAAACTGTTCTCATACCCAGATCGGCCTAATACAGGTCACAGAACTGCAGGGAAGGCCTTTCACAGGCTACCTCATTGACTCCCTAAGGCAGCCTGGTACATGGTGGGTGGAGATCCCACATACAAGCTGGTGAGAGAACATGCAGGTGCAGATTGGGGTTGCGTGGGGTTCATCTCATTCTCCAGGTGCCTGGCCCCAGGGTTACTACCTCTATCTCCTGCCTCTCCAAAATCATTTTTCATGGCAGTATTGGAGAAATTCCAAACATCTCAAAGTGTGGCAATTACTTCTCCAGTTCCTCTTTGCCTCCACCAAAGGAAGAATTCATCTGGATTCCTGGTATGGAATCTGATTTTACTCCAGACTCACCCATTTAACCTGGGAAGGAGGGAAGCCTGAAATAGGGCTACCTTGGAGAAAACTCAGGATCCCTTTACCCAGAGAAGTAGGGTTTAAATGAAGAAACAGGGACCTCTGTAAAGACTCCTTGGGAGAAGCCATGACGAGGAAGGGGGCACTGACTGGCCCTGGGCAGTATGGGCGCTGATGGGGCCTGCCACCCTCAGCTGCACAAGGGCGACCACGTCAACCCTGGAATGTGACAGGGAGGCTGAAAGTTCCCGCTCAGGACGAGCCATTGCTAGATGGTGGCTTTAACCATCTTCTTGTTAATACAGGGGGAGTAGATTTTATGTTCACTTGAATTTGGGGTCAGGGGTTCATTCACTTTAACCAGAAAACATCATTTTTCCCATCCTCTCTGTGAAAGATTTTTCTGTAACACACACAAACATTTATTTCCCTCCACAAAATGAGGCCTGATCAGATTATTCTGTGATGACTAAGGACCTCTCTGTGGCCCGAGGCAAGCTTTCCAAACAGCAAAGCTTCTCACAGGTTGACACGCAGACACCATGTGGGAGGCTGTGCACACCCAGGACGGGCACCAACCCCCGGAGTAATTCGGTTAGTTTTAAAGAAAGTTCTGTGCTTCCCGAGGCTCCCTTTCATCCAAGCAGATGGGAACCCCGTGGGGGGTTGGCCGCCTTCCCAGGGGAGGGCTGGCTCCCAGGCGATCTAAGGCTCCTTTAGTCTTCATTTATGGTGCGTATTACTCTCCCAAGTGGGAGGAACGTGGTCTCCATGGCACAAGCCCAATTTCAGCTGAAGCCAAGACCAGACTGAACCTTTATAATCAGACACTAGGCAGAGTCATCTGTCACTCCAAATTTATTTGTAACCCCAAGATCTGGGATTATTTCAAGGGGAAGGGAAGTGGAGAGGTGGGGAGGGATTCAGCCCTGTTTTCCTCCTTCACTCCTTAGGAGGGTTCAAGGGATCCATCACAAATCTTAGGAAACTACAAGCGAAGTTTGGGCTACCACTCGTTTCTGTTGAAACCCAAGAGGAGGCGCGTGCCTGGTCCCTTGAACACCCACCCACAGCCTTCACGGAATGAGGTGCAAGTGAGTCAGACACACGCGGACAGCATTTCCCTGAGAAAACAGGTCACGTGAAGGGGAAGAGGAGTGCAAATGCACTCTGGAGTTTGTGGAGGACAGAGAGCTCTTCAGAGCTGCTCTGCATGCCAAGTGTGAGCCAGCCTTCCCAGCACAGCGCCCGCCTAGGGGTGCGGGCACAGAGACCTCAGTTTGGGGACTTCCCTGCCACAGCGTCCAGCCGTGCAGCCTCCGAGGCCCTGAGGGTGGTTATTCTAAACTGCCCAGAGAGATACGCAGACAAGACAACATGCTGGCTTATTTGCACGGGAAAGTGGCACTGAAGTCAACCTCCATTCTGAGAAAGCCACTCCCACCCTGGCACACCCCACCTTATTACTATTTTTTAATACTCTAGTTGAAAAATATCAAATGAGAGAATCGATGCAAAAGGCTTTCTAGGTACTTTGGGCTGGCAAGAAAAAAATGCTCCAAATTATGTGACTGTAAACAGAGTCTTCTTTATACAGGCCAAGTTTTAACCTTCTCCCTAAGCTGTGGTCACATGGTTGCAAGAAGAGCTCAAAGACCTGCCCTTGAGATGGCAGAGGGACAAAGGGGTGGCAGACCCAGAGGGCCCTGTGCCTCTTCCTCCTGGATAGGGCCCTAGACGCAAGATGCACCTTGCTCTCCACTCTGGAATGGGCCCTGCCATCCCCACAATAGCACACTCAGACCTTACGAGACACGGTGGTTACTCCAAGAGGACAAGGTGACTGTGCAGGAGAACAAGGACTCTAGCCTGACCCCAGCTGCCCAAGCTAGCCAGGAAGACAGAATGCAGGAGTTGTGGGGTCGGCGAAGCCTCCGCCCAGATTTTAAAGGAGAGCTAGGAAGTCAGGCAAGGAGCCCCAGGGGTTGTACAGGCAGCTGTGAGAGTGAAGCCCAAGGTCCAGAGAAGACCCAAGAAGCTGGAGAAGCCCAGAATGTGAGACGTCTGCTGAGAAGAGCCGCAGGCTGTGAGGGGAGCCAGCCCCAGACGGGCCGTGTGAGCTGCGACCAGCAAGGCCGTGGGGATGGGGCCCTCAAGCCCCTGGGGTTGGTTCACATGTTGTCAGCATGTGCCCTGGATGCCAGATATGGAGCTACAGGACTTAGTTTGCCCTGCTGGTTTCTGTCTTGCTTCGATCTGATTCTTTTATATACCCTCTTTTCCTCCCCTTTGAATGGGGATGTTTACCCTGTGCCAGTATAACTTAGAGTTATATAACTTGTTTTTTTGTTTTTACAGAGGTTCACAACTAAGAGTTTGCCTTGAGTTTGAGAAGAGACTTGGACATTTGAAAAATGCTGGAACTGTTAGGACTTTCCAGGGAAGAGATTATCACATTTTTGATTGTACACAGGATAGTTGTGTTAATTAGACAGAGTAATGAACTTGCTATTGTCTTTATTTGGACATTAAGTATACTTTAAGAAAAAGTGTTTGGATGTGAAGGCGACAAGGGGTTGATTGTGACCATTAAGTGTGATATGTCAACTTCACTGGATTGGGAAATGCCTAGTAGATCAGTAAGGCGTGGGTGGGCCGTGGAGGCATGGCATTGGTGTCATGTTTTATACCTAGATGTCCCGCTAAAGCCTCATGTGCTCATGGGTGGGACTTTGGGGAGAAGATGATTGGATCATGGAGGTGCGATTGATGGGCTTATGGCTGGGCGTGATGTTGGGAGGTGGAGCCTGGATGGTGGAGGTAGCCTGGAAGGGTTTATCTTCTTCTCTCCTCCCTTGATTACTTCCTACTTCCTTCTGCCCTGCCATCGACTGTTTCTCCTCTACCATCCCCCTCTGCCATGCTGCCCTGCCTTGGAGCCAGCCAACTATAGACTAAAATCAAAGTAGTTACTAACAATCTTCTGCATTTAGACAGTGTCTGTTGTGGTTTCACCTTCGTCATTTCTAATTGCATTTATGTGACTCTTTTATTTCTTTCTCTTGGTGAGTCTTGCTAAGGGCTTGTCTATTTTATTTGTTCTTTCAAAGAACCAGCTCTTCGCTTCATTGATTTGTTTTATAGTTTTTTAAATCTCAATTTCATTAATTTCTGCTCTCATCTTTATAATTTCCCTTCTTATTTTCAGTTTGGGGCTGGTTTGTTGTCGTTTCTTAAGTATCTCAGGATTTCTCATAAGGTTATTTATTTGGACCAGCTCTGTTTTCCTAATGTGAACATTAATTGCAATGAATTTTCTTCTTAGAACTGCTTTTGAAGTGTCCCAAAGGTTTCATTGAGTTGTACAGTCATTGTCATTAACTTCCAGGAATATTTTAATCTCTTCTTTGATGTCTTCTGTGACCCATTGGTTGCTTGGGAATATGTTGTTAATTCTGCAGGAAAATTTGCCTTTTCTGACTTTTCTTCTGTCATTGATGCCTATTTTCATTGCACAGTGGCCAGATAGTATTCATGGGGTAATTTCAATTCTTTTATATTTACTTAAGCATGTTTTGTGGACTAGTATGTGATCTATTTTGAGAAAAAGTACCATGTGCTGCTGAAAAGAATGTATAGTTTGTTGTAGCAGGGTGGAATACTCTCTCTATATATATCTATAAAGTACATATGTTCAAGAATGCGGTTCAGCTCTGAAATTTCTCTATTGGGTTTCTGTTTAATTGATCTGTCTCTGTGCAAAAGTGGGGTGTTAAAGTCCCCTACTATGATTGTGTTAATGTTTATTTGGTCTTTTAATTTCAGCAGTTTTTGTTTTATGAAAGTACATGCTCTAGTATTTGGTGCATATATGTTTATCAATGTTATCTCTTCTTCTTGGATTGTTCCTTTAACTAGTAGGTAGTAACCTTGTTTGTCTCTTCTAATCCATTTTTTTTTAACCAAGTACATGTATTGGCACATTGTAGCTAGACATAATGATCACATTCATCATAGTTAGTTTGTACCTGTACATGATATATCTTGGATTCCCCACCTTTCTTCTACTCCCCTTCCTCTCTTTATTTACCATAGCTTTATTTACATTTTTCCATTTTTCTTTTTCTTTTCTTTTCTCTTTCCTTTCCTTCCTTTCCCCCTCTTCCCTCTCTAGTTCTATCCCCATTTGAGCATTGTCTTTCTTTTTTTTTACCATAACTATTATACCTTTTTGTCCTTACTTACTTCTAATCCATTTTAACTTGAAGTTTACCATGTTTGATATTAGAATTGCTACCCTTGCTTGTCTTCTGTGTCCTGGCGCATGACTTACTGTTTTCCATCCTTTAATTTTAAGTCTATGAATATCTTTTTGGATTAGATGTGTTTCTTGAATGCAACAGATTGGTGGGTTCTGTTTTTTGATCCAGTCTGGCAGTCTGTCTTTTGATTAGAGAGTTGAGGCCATTAACATTGATCGATATTACTGAGAGTTATTGGTTACTTACTAGCATTGTCTTCTTCATTGGTTTATCATTTGTTTTATGTTTTCTGATGTTTTTTGAGGTTGTTTATCCGCTGACCTCCCTAGTTTCCTCACTAGTGTTTTCAAGTGTGTCCAAACCTATGTTCCTTCTAGAATGTTCTTGAGTATTTTCTCTAGAGCTGATTTAGCTCTCGTATATCTTCTGAGCTAGTCTTTTTCATGGAAATACCTTATTTCTCCATCGATTTGGAAGGCTAGCTTTGCTGAGTCAAATTAATCTGGGCTGGAAGTTATTTGTTCTTAGGGCTTAAAATATTTCACTCCAAGTTCTTCTGGCCTTTAGGGTTTGTGCTGAGAAGTCTGCTGTGATTCTAATTTGTTTACCTTTATATGTGATTTTTTGTTTTTCTCTGAATGCCCTTAAAATTCTGGGTTTTTTGCTGGATATCTGTAAATTTAATAAGGATATGCCTTGGTGAACATCTTCTTTCTTCATAATGGTTTGGTGGTCTATAAATATCACTTACTTGTAGTTTAAGATCTTTTCTTATATTTGGGAAATTTTCTTCAATAATTTCTGTAAGCACGTTGGTGAATCCATCTGTGTAGTCTTCAAGCTTTCCTTTAACTCTGATTAGCCTCAGATTGGTTTTCTTGTTGTCATCTAGTAACTGCTAGATTGTTGTCTCTTCTCTTATTTTCTTTCTGGCTTCTTTGAGCTCTTTACTGTAATCCACTATTTTGTCCTCAATATATGATACTCTGTCTTCACATTGGTCATTTCTGGAATGTATAAGTTATATATATATATATATATTTTTTTTTTTTTAATTTCAAGTATTTCTGTCTGACATCTTGCAGAGGTTTCCATACCCTTGTTGAATCTGTTGTTCAAGTTTTGAGCTATCTTGAATGGCTCATCCAGTTTTTCATCTATTTCTCTGAAATTCACCATGGGCATATTGAGTGTCATTGCTGTAAACTTTTGGTTCATTTCCTCTTTAAAGACCTCTATTTTTTTCCCTCTCTCCTAAGAACTTTTCGTAGATTTCTTCTATCTGGTATTTGTTTTCTTTTCCTTTTCTGTCCCCTGCTCTGCCTTGGGAGAGTTAAGGGGTTTAGAGATCTATTTCCTTGTTTCCCCATTCTCCTACTTGAAGCTGTGTTTATTTATTTATATTTATATATCCTTTACCCTCAGATTTATGTGTCCTCCTTTTTTCTCCTCCCTTGTTTGGGGGGAGGGTTTCTGCTGGTTGGGGACTAAACAAGTGAGGAGAGATTGTGATTATATGCAGCTTTTTTAGTAGGCTGTTGCCTCCCTGTGAGTAATTTTCAGATTTGTATGTCCAGTTATAGTATTTGTTACTTCAGTTCTTCACTTAAGTGATTTCATCTCCAACCCTATGTTTTGTCACAAGGATACTTCACTTTAAAACAGTATCCACAGTTTCAGTCTCACACCATTTCTATGTGATAGTCCTTACAGTTACTCTCTCTCCCCTTTGAATCAGTTTTTTGAGTCTTTTCCAACCACATCCATGGTCTCTTTCCTCAGGCATTTGTGGCTCACCTTTGGTACTAGATCAAAGCCCCACAGTCCTGCTTCCATCTATAAGTACAGAACAGTGATGTATTGTGCATCCAATGTGTCCAGATCCAGGGTGTGTGTGTGTGTGTGTGTGTGTGCATACGTGTGTGTGTATCCACTCTACATAGATTCATTAGCCCATTCAGACAATTAACATTTGCTCTCCTGCTATAAGAAAATGAATATCATTCAAACATTTATTCCCAGAAAGGCTAAAGAAAAAGAAAATAAATTCTATTCTTGAAACACTACTGATGGGATGGTATATACTGATGGGCAAATCCCCCTTTCCTCCTTCATTTTTCAGTGAATATAACTAATAAAAATTGAGATCATTGCAATAGAAGATTTATCCTTCTGATTTCTCCTACTATTTGAACTGTAGAAGATAATCTATATTTTGAGGTTTTATACTTATTTTCATTGTCACTTATTTTTTAATAAGAACACTAATTTTAGTAGGTATGATGGCACATACCTGTAATCCCAGCACTTTGGGAGGCTGAGACAGGAGGATCACAAGTGCAAGCCCACCCTGGGCAATTAAGCAACTTAGTGAGGCTCTATCAAAATCAAAAATGCTGGAGATGTAGCTCAGTGTGAAGGCTCTGTGTTCAATCTCCAGTAAATGAAATTTTTTTAAGAAGAATACTATTGTGGTTCATATTTTGACTTATTTGTCTTTATAGACACTGACTTATCGATGCTTATGAGTTAAATATGGCCTGTTTAAATGACAGTGATGGTAGTAAAGATGATGTTGAAACTGTCAGTAAGATGAATAGAGGCCTTGACCAGGCATGATACTTGAAGTCAAAACAAAATTTTCCACTTTGTATTGTGGCACTAAACCTTGGAGAAGTTAAATCACTAGCTCAAATTCACGTGGAAGTCTGGATTCCACTCCTCTCTCATTGTACCTACAGTGCCTAGGAAACCCACCCACATTTCCTGGCCCCAACTCCCACACGAATACATTGGTGATTTCAGCCTGGAGACCTCGAGCAGACTTCAAACCAGCATATCCAGCTGCCAATGGGGTCTCTCCACCTCTAGTCACCGAGACAGGAAGCTGGAATCTGGCTTCATTCTCCAACCCAACATCAAAGACTTCCGTCTTCCTGTAGTCTGTTTAGTTTCCGTCTCCACCTTAAGTCAGGGACTAGTATTATCAGGTTTAGGGAGAGATTATTTTGTTTGTGTAAGTTCATTTCAAATGTTTCATGCGATACACTTAGACTCAGAAGAAATGTTCATTTATCTGAAATGCAAATGTAACCGAGTATCTTCTGTTTTATTTTCCAGTCCCACAAGAGATCCAAGAAGTAGGCACAGGAACCATCTTTGAATTCTCCCTCATCCACCATTAATTGATTCCTGCAGATTTTTACCTTCCATCTGTCTTCATTCCTGCAGCTGAGCCCTCATTTAGGCCCTCACTATCTCCAGGGTGGACAAAGTGTCCTAAATGTTCCCTACTTCTCCTTCTCCAATCTCCCCATGCAGCTTCCTACAGACTTCAGTCAGGCAGATATGTCTACCACACTGCAAAGCCAGCCACATGGTGCCTTTACCAGCACCTCAGATGACAATCCCCGGGAGCTCACAGAGCCGGCCGGCCATATCCACAGTACAGCCGGAATGTAGTCCACACAAGTCAGAGGGTTTTCCAGTGAGGCTTTCAGATCAGTGGATTTTCAGACTCCCCCAAGGTGACTCCGACCTGCACCTCCACCTACAGCATGGCATTCACGTGCGTGCTGTGTGGCCACAAGATGCCCTCTCTTGTTCACTGCAGGTCCCAAATCACATTTTGTCTATGACTGCTTGGGGAGGGGGGTTTCTGGTCCTGTCCCATTCCTTTTGCCTCTCTCTACAACAAGCCCTTCTCCTTCCTGACTTCCCCAATCTCCTCCCCATCTCCCCATCCTCCTCTTACCTCCTGACTTCCAATCAAGTTTAAAGCTCAGATCGGGGCCACTTCCTCCAAGCGGGCTTCCCTTGTCATCAACTCCATCGACCCTCGTGGAAGCCCCCAAAGTCCCCCTGCTTGTACCTTTCTATTTTTCCAACAGTCAGGTCTCTAAGGACAGCCTCATTCTGTGTGCCCTGGACCCAACTTTTGCTGACAATATATTTAGACGAATGGATGATGAATGGCTACATGGATGGATGGTGTGGCAGGGCGGTAACTCTGACCAAGGTGTTGTATACTCCTGACACCATGAATAAAGTTCATCACATCATGGAATACTTTGGAATTCTGCACGGTACTGTACAGTGGAGGCCATGGTCACCCACGCTCAGGATGACCCTGTGACACCAGCTCCCGAGCCCACAGGGTGTTTTCTGCTTCCACATTTTGGATATGTGTGTAAATACCCTTTTCCCTTCACGCCACCTGCTAAAGTCCGAAGTACCCTGTAGCATTCGTTTACAATACTGGGATCTTGAGGGAGACTCCGAGGGGTCCCTACCTCCCCTGCCCACCTCCTCTCTGTTCTTGGAATGTCTGTGCACACTCCAGCTGTGGTCTGGGCCCTGCAGGACTCTGGTGGCTCAAACGTCATCTCCCTAGAAGCTCACTAGAGTCTAGTGCAGGATTTGTGTACAGCCCAATGGGGGTGTGTGGTAAGTTTTTGTTTCTGAATGGCTGTATTCCTTAGAAATTTGTTAGTATAGTTTACACTATTCTAATTCTTTGGAAAAGTGATCAAATGATCCCTTTCCATGACACCACTGAGTGACTAAAAATTCACACTGCTTTGATCTCTGCCTTCTTATTTTAAGCAGTTTTAACTTTTTGGTCAAGGATGTTTTCCTTTCCCCACAAAAGCCCGTAAGAACCTACTATAAAGAAACTTCTGGAGTCTTTTCCACCACCCAGTGCCCACCTACCTACTTATCTCCAGTTGTAATTGGATTGCACAAAGGTGGGAAACAGTCTTTGGCCCTCACAACAAGATCCCCCCAGTCCTTTTGCTGTGGTTCCTTTTATGCAGCCCAGAATGCATGTGTTTGAGGCCAAAGCCAGGAAGAAGCAGTGCACACTTCCCCACTTGGCTTTGATGTGTGAATAGAGCTCTTGGCTCAACTCCATTCCTGCCCAACCACAGCTGGCCACCACATGCAAAGGCAGGGGGTGGGGGAGGGGCTGCCTCTGAAGCGGAAAATCCACCCGCTGAGTCTGACAAGCACGCAGCAGGGTGCCCAGAATAAAACCCCAACATCCAGCCCGTGTGTCTCCCAGCAGCTGTGGCTGGGCAAGCCACATCTGTCCCTGGGCACCTGCCCTGAGCGGACAAGACCCCCACTTCTGTCCTCATCTGGTCTTTACCAGGAAAGAGCCCCAAAGGAAGGAAACTCCCGCCAAGACCCCTGGGCACAACCTTCCGCTCTTCTCCATCCAGCTCACCTCCTGGGGTGACAAGGGCAGCTTGCAAGTGCCAGGGCTGCAGCTGCTCCCCATTTTGTTCTGATCCCAATGCCCAGTGACTTCTGCCATCTTCCTGCCAGAGACCCTGGGAGGCCAGGGGGCTCCTCCAATAGGGTCTCTGAAACTTGTGCCACTGTGGGGAGCAGGACTTATGGTGGGCGACATCCTCATCCCACTGTCTCAGGCAGTGCCAACCTGGAAATCCAAGGGCCTGAGAGAGGCATGGTGCCTGCTCTTTCCTCTAGGGCCTAACAATGGTCAGGCTGGCAGGACAGAACTGAGGAAGGAAGGTCCCCACGTGACTCCCCAACTCAAGGCACCAGGCCACACGAATGAAGAAAGGAGGGCTCCTGCCCCATCTTCCCAGCCTACCTCGGCAAGGCGGCCTCATGGCAGTGGCCCTGAGCCTCTTGGAAACCCAGGTCCTCAGCAAGTCCGCAGCCTCTCGGGAGAGGGGAAACCCAGGCCTCTCTACACAGGACACTCAAGTTAATCTCACGGCCTAATCCACTTAGAGCACTGCTTTTAGCTGCCATTTGAGGTGAAGGAGGCTGTGCTAAGGCAAATAAGCCCTTCCCACTTGGGGGGCTCAGCCACCTGCACCCCACAGCCACCCTCGTCAAGGGCTGTCAGGCAGCACCTCTCGCCTTGTGGTTTATATTGGTCCCTGAGAACAAGACTCAACAACTTGATCTCTGTGAGACACGTCGCCCACTTTCCTTCCATCCCTGAACCTGCAGCTGCCTGCAGCGAGGGCCAGCTGCCACCACCACACCACAGAGGCCGGGACCGAGAAGAAACGTGTTGAGGTGCACGGGAGATTCTCACGGGCGGAGGAGGCCAGCAGCCCCTTGGGGTGCTGTGACCACATTGTCAGAAAAATAATGAGCACACTCTAAAAGCAAACAGATGACTAGGGCCAGGAGTCTCTGCGGATGTTCATTCCGATGCAGACGGCAAATGACACCCCTCCCCGCCCTTCCTGACAGCCCAGGCCAGACAGGCACAGCCAAAAAGCAAATTGATAAACAAATAAAATGAAAATAAACCTCCAGAGTTATTATTTCCAAAGACATAATAGAACACGGGCAATGGAGACATTAACTCAGAGGGAGGAGAAATAGATATTTAAGTCATTTCCTCTTCAGTCCCACCTGACTCTTAAATTGAGTTCCACTCTATTTTAAGAACGTGAGTGACTTTAAGAAAACAAAACTAATATCTCAGCTACTCTGAGTTGGTGCAGCACTTGCCTTCCCCTCTGCGATGTAAGGTTGGAGACAACACTGCTTCTTCTCCTCAGTTCCCTTCCTTTGCAAAAATAAGTGTGTGTGCACGCACGCATGTGAGCATGCATGTGCACATGCATCTTTTAGTCAACCATGAAATCTGTAAACATGTGGCCTTGCTCGGGCCCTTGAGATGGTGCAGAGAGCCACTATGTAATCTCGAGGCATGAGGCTGGGCTTGTGCCGCAAACATCCTGCTGAACGGAGGCCTGCACGGGCCTTGGTTCCTTCGCCCACACACTCCAGCTGGAGTCACAAGCTTGGCAGTCCCTGCTCTGTTCGATTGCAGGAGGCTAGAAAACTCTCAACCTATCAGACAGATACGTTAAGAGCTCTTTTTGTTTCCTAACGTACTGAACCCTTTGAAGAAGGGCTTCACACGGGAAGAAGTTCCGGTAGATCAGAGCAAGGGACCCATCTGGCACTCATGCTGTTTTCATTTCTAGGGGCCTGGGGAGTGCAGTCTTCTTCTGAGGACATTGCCCCAAATAATTCTAGATTCACCAGAGTAAATCAGATAGATTAAAATTTTAAAAGCTGTGTTTTATTTATCAATACAGGATCCTAAATTCCTGTGGCTTCTATAACTACACGCTGTTTCTCCTGTCCCTGGGCCCAAACAGTCCTCAGGAGATGTGTCTGGGTGCACCCAGGTCAAAGGTGAGACCCGGTCACCAGTAACCATGGGGACCACCCCGCACTCTGGAGGGGCAGGCATCCTGTGATACGTTGGCTGCTCGTGGCGGGGGGTGGTGAGAGCATTCCCTGTAAATCCTGTTTATGTTTTCCCAAGACTGTAGACTGTATCCTGACCCAAGAAAATGTTCTCAGCCTCTTAACCTCACTGCAGAAGAGAAAAGAAACCTTTTTTTTTTTTTTTTGGTGAAGTGAGCAGGTAGCAGCAGCTCCACTTAATTCTAAAGGTTCATGGAAAGGGCCTACAGGGACAGGGTGTTGGAGTGTGGACGAGGAAACCAGAGAAGGCAAAGCCACTGCCCCAAGAGCCTCTGGTAGGACTTCCCAGGGACCAGATACCCACTTTGAGTGGGTTTACACTATTCTTTTCTGAGCTCCCGAGGTCACAGCCCCTGTCCGCACTGAGGCATCCAATGTGCCCTTGCAGGTACAGATCCAGAAGGAAGAGTCCCAGGTCCACACCAGCCTGAGCGCAGCCAGAGCCCACTCTGGGGCTGGTGGGAGTTCCGTAGGATCCTGCTCAGGCAAGAGCATGGGCATGAACACAACCTCCTCAGGCGCTGGGACTCCTCTGGAAGTCTACCTAGGCAGTAGGCCTCAGTGTGTCCTCTGGGACCTCCAGGACATGGGCGCATTGTCCCTCTCCCCATCAGCAACCTCCCCACGCCTCGGACCTCTGTGCCTGGAACTGGGAACATGCTCCTTTGGATTGCATCAAAGGTACACATTATGGCCCTGGCTACTGGAAGAATCATTTTGCCAGGAAGACTGGAGAGGTGATTGATTTGCTTTCAAAATGGAGGGAGAACAGAATCTTAGATGGGAGACTGGATGTGCTGACAAGAGGTAAACCCAACTTCCCAACTTTGCTCCCCTGAAATGATCACCCAGAAACACCTTTCAGACCATACTTCCTCAGTTCACTGGACACCAATCCCAAGAGTCAAGAAAGACCACGAGCCCCAGCCCCAGAATGATGAGGGGCTCCCCTGGAGAGAGGCTAGAATCCTGCATCCCCTCTCCACCCCTAAAGTATGGAGGGCCCAGGAAGGCATGGAACTTCCAGAACCCTGGATTTAGAGCAGCCTTCACCATTGAATTCATGTCATCTGAACAGAGTGAAATTGCTTCTTGTCCATTTCCCTGGCTGAGCTAAAACACACCTGTTTATTCATAGTTGCTGTCTTCTTCCCCTAAAGAAGATCTAAAACCACAGAACAGTACCAAAACACAATGAGCAGATGGTTTTGTTGAGAGCAAACCATGAATTCTCAATACCTGTGGGTTCTGGACTTCTTTCCCTACTCGTGGCCCAAGAATTTACACTCAGATTTGCATAACCCATTTCACTCTAGCTCTTTATTGAGCCATGGTCAATTCTCATTTGTGTACTTAGAACTTTCTCCATGAGAATCCCTCACTTTCTGTAGAAATATAGCATTTAAGTAAAGGAACTGGGCTTCTCCTCATTGTTTAAAACAATGGACTAAGAGTCATGGTAGCCAGCTTTTGTCACTGTAACAAATACCTAAGGTGGATGATCGTATCAGGAGGAGACCTTCCATTTGGTTGGCAGCTCCAGAGCTTTCGGCCCATGGTTGCTTGGTCCCTCACTGCGGGCCTGTGACAGCATAACCCATCATGGCTGTAGGAACCATGGGGGACGAAGCCAGGGTCTCCATAGCTGGTCCAAGGCCCCGCCCCATGACTGCACTTCCCCCCAGGCCCCGCCTCTTAAAGGTTCCACCACTTCCCAAAAACCTCAGGCTGCGACACAGTCATCAGCATATGGGACTCATCCGGACCATGGCAAACACCAAGCCTGTCCTGGTCATGGGTTCGAGTCATGCTTCCCCCAGAAGTAGGCTCTGCTAACCCTCGAGAGAACTGGAGATTCCCCACTGTGCAAGGATCACCCACTTCCTTCGTTCTGCAGCTCCATGCTCTAACATCTCACGGAGTCTTGGAGTATTCCTCATAGGATCACTCAGAGTCTTTCTTCTGGGCCTCAGTTCCACCATTTTTATCATAAACTGCCTAATGAACACTAAAAATGAAAGGTTAGACATTAAGAACTTACGAGGTGTAGCTATAGGCAGGTCATGCTTCTTTGGCACCCTATTGAAGGATTACAAGTTGTGTCATCCAATATCTAGTAACTACATAAAGATAGCTGACTAAAAAGCTACTCTATACTGGGATAGACATTTACATGTGTTTCAAAGATAATGATGTCATCATGATTGTCATACTAAAATGATATGTGATCCTTGATCTCACACCTTCTCTATAAAACTTTATGATTGTTATTTGACAACATTTTATAGAGATTCGACTTCTAAGACAACAATGCTTGGTAAAGAAATAGGTTCATTGGTTATACTATATATCTCAAGGTGCCTGAGATTCAGATGAGGTTGTAAAATATAATACTGATGTAACTGATCTTCTCTCCTGGGTGTTCAACCACTGAGGTTTAGAGACCAAAACTAGAAAGACAACTGCGTTAAGAGGATAGCCAATATTTTGGCCCTGGCCCTTTGAGGTCAACAAGGACTCAGGATATGAGGAACCTATTCTATAAGATCCTACAGCTTTGGTGAGTCACCCACTCTCCTGAACAGGGAGACTGTTAGACACCAGAGAAGAAGTCAATTGATACAGCCAAAAAGGAGGGTCACTAGAGAGGGAAAAGTCTCTCCTGCTTCCACAGGAAGCCACGTGGTCAAGCCAGACCGTGACCCATCCTGGCGGCTGACACTGACAGAGGAGCTGAGAGGTTCTGCATGTGGTTCCAAAAGTGATGCCTGCGGAGCCTAAACTGACCTTGATGTACCCACCACCCAATCACCCCGTGCAGAAAGGACCAACCCTAAATGCACACTTTCAAGCCTCCAACGTCAGGAAAGGGGGGGCGGCTAAGGGATAAAAGGCCACTCTCACTCGAGTGAGGCGGGGGAGCTGTAACACCTTAATAAAGCTTTCTCCCACGGCGAGCGTCGTCAGCCTTTTCCCTTCCCCCTCCCGCCGCGTAAACCTAACATTTGACAGATAGCAAGAGGTCACTTTTTATTAGCACGGGTCTCACTTTAACTTGGTCTTAAACACCCAGCAGAAAAGTATAACAAAGAGATACATAAAACAATACCACAGCTGGATGTGGTTCTTTTCTCAAATCTACCTTTCCATTCTAGTGCCATGCTTTGGTCGTACGTGCTTTAATTTCTTGGGAAATTTGTTTATTCTCACCTAGAGGATGCCAAACTTCAAGTGAACATACAGATGGAGCCAACTACAAATATGCCGGCCTCCTTTCACTGGGACCCACCGGATCAACTTGTGAAGGGAGTTCATAACTGCTAAACTGCAACATGACTTCTACGCAAGGCCCATCAGATGAGCCCTCCAGAGGTCACTGACTGCGGTCTCCCTGACACCGACCCTTCTCAGCTTGAAGCAGCTAGATGGAAACATCGCCCATTCTCCCCTAACCACAGTTAGGGGTACTTCTTCAGAGAGGGGAATATTATAGGCAGCAAAGTAAGGTAGAAATAATACAGGCAGTCAGACAAGGCTGGGCCCTCAATGGAGACAATACACAAGAGGAGAATATGCTACAACTATGGCTGGAGGCGCATCCATTGAAGGTCAGGCCTCAAGATAAGGATGGAAAGACCAGAGCTACACCCCTGGATGAGGGATAAACAATGAACTGAAGATTACATCTGTTAAAGTCTAGGTCACCCAGGAGGGCAACCAAGATCTCCAGATCCAACCCACCCTGGAATGTCCTTGTTCTCTCCTTGCCGATTTACTACGTGACTTTCTTCCCCATTGGACCACTATTACCTAAATGACTACACTTGTAATATTATTGGTTAATCATAATTTTGACACATATTGTACCCACCTCACAATTTTGCTCTATAAAACTTCCCCTGAAGGGTGGGCTCATTGGCAACCCACTCGGGTCCCCTCCTGTCTCTCAGGAGCTCTCTTTCTCTCTCTCAATAAAATTCCTACTCTTAACAAAAAATTGCCTAATGAGCTCCAAATCAGGCTGGCATTGCTAATATTTATTGACAGATAAAATATCATTCTGGAGAGATTTATAGATCATGTGTGCAGAATCACGTCAGGCTAGAATTTCCTGGGAGGTCCGTGGAATAAGTTGGGTTTCCCTGAAAATCAATATTGAACCTCTGCCTGGGAACGTAGCAGGAATCAGTGTTTCTAGCAGAGGGCGGGCTCGTTAGAAATGACCAGAACTAAGAACATATCTGGAGTTGTAGATAGTTCGTACCTCGTGCCCACGGTGACCTGAATTGGTTGTGTCCCCCGAAACTCGACATTGGAACCCTCATCCCTCCGTGATGGTGGAGGAGCTGGGCCTCCTAGGAGGTGGGCCCTCAGACACACTGCATGAGGATGTAGCCAGAGGGCAGCACCTCTGGACCAGGAAACTGGCCTTCATCTGACACGCTGTTTATTGGACACTTGACTTTGGGCTTCCCCACCTCCAGAACTGTGAGAAATTAATGTCTGTTGTTTATTAACCACCCAGTTTATGATATTTTGTTGTAGCAACCCAGATAGACTGAGACAGGACACTGCCTTGTGGATGAGGAGAAAATGATTGACCCTGGCGGGAATGCGGAGCTGTGTGATTGCTGATCTGCCGAAATCCATTTGCTCCCCCACTGCTCCCTAAAGCTCAGTCTTAGGGCCAGACAGCAGGGGTCTGAGGTTTCCTTTGGGTTCTTACTCTGCACGTCTTGCCCCCGCCCTCTTCCGGAACATGTAAGATTCCTGGTGTGGTGCGGTCGAGTTGTTCTGCTCACCAGTGCGTTGCCTTTCAGCCCGTCTCTGACCAAGCAGCCAGCAAGGAAGATCGTCCATGAGACACCAAAGAACAGGACCGGGAAAGATGTTCGGGGAACTCTTGCTCATCATCCTGTACAGAAGAGAGTAAATGTAGCATGAAACGTGGTGCTAGGTCTGCATGCACATGACACTGTGCAGGTCACAGTGAGGCCCAGGGAGACCCAGGGAAAGCCACCCACCAGTGAGCACAAGGGGCTGAGCCCCAAGCGGGGTGACACCACTGCGTCCGCCCCACCCTCCCACCCGCGCTGCAGCCCACTGCAGCCCTCCACGAAGGTGCGGGCACAGACGCCCTTCCGGTTCTCAGTTCAAGCAAAGGCCGCACTGAGGCATCTTCACATGTCTCCGGGCAGGCTCCAGGCAGAGTGTGCTTGCCACATCTGGACCCCAGGGGCTGGCAGGGCAGCCAGAAAATGCCCAAGGCCAGTTCATCCCACAAAATAGGGGAGCATGAATCATGGAGGAAAGAGCAGACATGAGACAAGGAGGACCGAGTGGTGTGGACAGGTGATGCCGGGCACCGTCCCCAGTCTTGCCGCACTGGGACACAGATGCGTTGGTGCCCTCTGTGGGCAGAAGCAGCCCTTCTTGGTCCACAGGCTGCAAACGTCCATGATGACAGCAGGGACCAGGAGATGCTGTGGACTCAGCAGATGTTAAGTCAGAGAGCATCCGTGTGCAGATGAGAAGCAGATCGAGAATGATCATCTGTTAAGTCTCCAGATGGAGGAGGGGCACACAAAGATGGGGGGTTTATGTTTGTTTCTGAGGTTCTAGCTCAAGCTCTCTGTGAATGACACATATGTGCATATATACAGAGGTAGGTGTGGTGTGTGTGTGTGACATATATGTGTGTGAGTTTGGGCATGATCGTGTGTATGCTGTATGTGTGCTGTATTTTGTGTGTGTGTGTGTGTGTGTGTGGTGAGTATTTGTGTTTGTCTGCCTGTTCATGTGCATTAGGTAAGAGCTGACCTGCCTGATTACAGGGAAGTAGAAGCCGGGAGCTCCTGCCTCCATCTCCCCTCATCTGCTCTCTGAGACCCTCGAGCCCCAGCAGCCCCAGGCGCCTGTGGGTGGGTCGGTGATTACAGACGTGCACAGCTAGGCCACCAGCTCCGCCACTTTTGCCTCTATGTGAAGATGGGGGCCACATTCAGGGTGCCTGATGGAGAGCTGCCCCTGCAGGGGGACGCGGGAGCGCCGATGTGGGAGCGTGATGGGTTTTAGAGACTACTCTGAGAGATTTGTTCCTTCATAATGCTTTTTTGCCCCTTTGGATACCAAAGAGAAAGCAAAGCTGTGTTTTTTCTTAATGTAGAATCTTATCGTGCCATGTGTTCAGCCCATTTCTCCAGAAGGAACTGGACCCTGGTGAGGTTAGACGAGCAAGGGACAGCTCTGTCATGGTGACAAGGCTCCCACCAGAATGCGGCTTTCCAAAGATTCTGAGGAACCAGACCCAGGCCAACAGGTGACCCAGGAAGTAAGAGTGGATTTAACCAAAGACGACTCAGTGCGGATGCGAGGCTGGGCTTCCTCAAGATCAACTCCAGCACGGTGCCAAGAGTGCCATTATCGACTCTCCTTGAGCAGCCTGGCACAGGCAGGGTCTGCACCCCAGGGGCCCCAGCTTGTCACTGCACTTGGGCCAGGCATTTCCTGGCATCTGACTTGCACTGCACCCAGCAGAATCGGAGAATCTCTTGCAACGGATGGAGGGCACCTCTAGGGTTAGGGTTAGGTTAGGCTTAGAGCAGGTATTTCCCTGAGAGCTGGAGTAGGGGACTGGGGCACAGAGTGGGGGACCTTGTGCAGATTCAGATCTACCACAGGCATCTGGGGCACAGAAGGTGGGCGACTGAGGTTGGTTACACAGGGGACCAAGGAGCACCCCTGCTAGCCAGGCATGGTGGTGCACACCTGTGATTTCAGCACTCTAGGAGGCTGAGGCAGGAAGATCACAAGTGCAAGCCCAACCTGAGTAAATTAGACCCTGTCTCAAAATAAAAAATAAAAGAGGACTGGAAATATAGCTCAATGTGAAGACCCTGGGTTCAAGTTCATTGCCCAGTACTGCCAAAAGAAAGGAAGGGAGGACGGACGGACGGTCATCTGCCTTGCCCTTTCTCATCTGCCCCACAGTTTTGTGCTCATCTAGGACAGCGGCGGTGAATCTGCAGCACGCACGCCCAACAGCAGCTGAGCATCTCGTGTTCGGGTGTAACTGCAGTGCTGGCACTTTGTGATAAACAAGTGGGTTTTGTTTTTGTTTTTTTGTTTTGTTTTTTTTTTTTGTGGTGCTGGGGATCGAACCCAGGGCCTTGTGCTTGCAAAGCAAGCACTCTAATCACTGGGCTAAATCCCCAGCACCAACAAGTGGGTTTTGGGTTGCAGGTGGAGCACTCGGTTCTGAAATGTTCGCCACCGCTGGTCTGGGGCTGTGACTGACAAAGCTCCACGTCACTTCCAGGGAGCGGTGCCTGACCCGACCTAGCAGGAGCTGCTCCTACTGCTTAAAGATCACACCGCTTTCTGTGTGGGGCTGGGCTGTGGGGTTGTGGCTGTGTGGAAAGACAGGCCCTGTGGGTGGGAGGTGTGGCTTCAAGAGTAGGATGCACCACCAGCCCAGCTGAGGACACAGCTGTCTAACCTCACACGCGTGGCATGACACACACTGCCAGTCTTTCGGGCCGCTGCCGGGTGCACTCAGTTTGCGGGAGCCATGGGTGCTACAGTGCAAGGGAGTTTCCCACAGACAGCGACAGCACGACGGTGTCTGCCTTCATTCAGGAAGGCCCCAGACGTCCGCAGGGATTACGGGTGCCCAGCAACAACAGTGACACGTCCAACCTTAGGCCTTGACCCTCACTACCTCGACTTACCCTTCAGGCATTGCACTTCCCTCCATCTAACAAGGAAACAGAAATAGGAATGGGGTTTTTTATCCCGCTGCATATGAGAAATGCCCCAGACAGTTCTTTTTTTTTCCATTTTTAGGATCCACCCCTTAAACCACTAAATCACAATGTAATGATGACATCACACTCGGTTATTAGTAATTATTAAGCAGCTGCCTCTGGGGGGTAGCACTTTGTTTGATGCATTTTGGTGCTGTGGCTACAGTGTTAGACTCCCAGGCAACCCCAGAGAGCGGTGCACAGGACGGGACCTGGATGGCACTTGAGTTTGCATGCAAGTGTGCCCTGCTGTGTGAAAGCTCTCCTCTTGCGCATGTGCTGGGTTTGCTGGCCACAGTCTAAACGCACTCATATATGAGAGCTGTTATTAGTATGAGAGCAAGGAATGCGAATGGTTTTTATCAGCAAGTCAGGTGTTTGCATTAACTGTTGCTAATGGCAAGCAGCATGTGTGGTTTTTGAAATGCCAAGTAAACACCCCAATAAAGTGAAAGAACTGGGGGGCAAACTGTACTGCAGCCAGTACACGTGATCTGCTGGATCCGCCTGGCCCCCTGCCCGTCACGCAAGCCGGGACTGTGCCCAGGGCCCACGCGAGCCGCAGAGTCCACAGAGACGTGTGTAGACATGCGGTTTCTTTCCGCTCCTTAAGAAGTGAAGCCATGGGGGCGAGAATAAGCGGAAGGCAAGCTGATCTTTTCAACTTCCTGCTAGAATGAGACATGAAAATCCAATCCGTATAAGACAGTTTGGGAGGGAGGTGTGACTGTATTCAAATACAAAGACCAATTTTAATTCCTGTTTTCCTATGCAAATGGTGTGGCCCCTAATAACCAACGCTGGTATTGGAGGGTCCAGTCTGGCATTCGCGGGGCCGGTGGGGGGCGACCGGAGGCAGATGGCTTTGTACTCCCGGAGAGAGTCGGAGTTGGCCCTGGAAGAGTTTCCCGAGGCCGTCACCCACAGCATGTTCTGCATCCCGTCGTCCTGCCAGCAGCTGACTTTGCCCTCTGCGTCCTCCTGGTGAAAGCAAGCCTGGGATCCGCTCAGCCACCCTCTGAGACGTCTCTCCCAGCCGATGTCTCCCGGCAGGCCGTGTGGGCCCCGTGTGCACACTTCCCAAAGAGCCCTCAGTCACCCCAGCACTGCCGCCTCTGACTGCCCTCCTGGCCCCAGCGTGTGGCCCTCGCCGGCTGAGTGTCCTCCGAAATCTAATCATCTGTTCTCTCTGTTCCCCTCCTCCCAGAGGCCACCCTGCCTCAGCTCTCCTGGCTCACCTTGAAACTGGCAGAACACACTCATAGCGCTTTTGCTACAAGTCTGAAACTCACAAAGCACTGAAAAACTAAAGCGGTTCAAACGTCAGTGGCAGGAAAACATGACCTGCATTGCATGAGGCACTTTATGGTCTGTATGTGTACATATCCGCTCAGTATAAACATCCACCAGTCTCCGCAGAAATGTTAGTGTGTTGGACTCCTGGGTGTGACCCCAAGCCCTACAGGAGGTTTTATGTAAAATGTGACATTCGCATCCCACTCCCTTTCTAAAGGTCAGACGTCCTGAAGCACTTCTGGCCCCAGGGCTTCCCGTGCCCTCTCCTGGGCCTGGGCCGGCAAACCCCTCAGCTCAGACAAGTCAGTCGGCGCTCGAAACGCTTCACGCGGCAAGTTTTCTGCCACAAAACATAAATCTTTACAGAGTAGGAAAGTCACACTGACACCAGATTGCCTGAGGCCTGTTTATTGCCAGGATTTGGGCTTTATTTGTTTGACTGGATTTGGGAGACAGCGTGGAAGGTGACCAGGGCTGCAGACTCTTGATGGACTGGGGGGCACAGTGACCAGGTTGAGACAGCGTTGGCACCACGGGAGGGTCTAGCAGGGCTGCAGTCTGGGGACACTGGGGTCAGCTGTGTGACCAGGGACAACACTCAGACACAGAACGCAGTGCACGGCTCGGGAAACTGCTACCCAGAGTGACACTGGGGCTCCACCGAAACAGGCAGGTGGCTCTCTGCCCTGCCACGTGTAGACGATGTCTATGCGGGGACCCGTGGGATCTTCTTCCGGAGGTCGGCGGGGCCTGCTCGCTTCCTCGGAGCGCACCTCCCTGTGTGAAGGAGGAGGAGCTGTGCGGCCCATCCGCTGTCCCTGTGACCTGTCCTGCAGTTGACAGGCTGGTGGGAGTGGAGTCAGGGCTGGGCCTGGCTCAGGACAGGCAAAGCCATCTGGCTCCTGTGCGCCTGGATGTCAGATGTCTCCTGAGCACCCTGCCCTTAGCCATCCAAAGAGGGCCCCAGCCTAGAGCTCCCTGCTCATTCTTTCTAGACAGAGTGCGCCTCACACGAACTCCAGGTCCTGGGTGGGGTCGCACGTCCTGGCAGCCGGGCAGCCTGAGTCCAGGGCTTCTGGGGCCTGGCACCAGGGTCGTTGTCTGGGTTCTGGGAGGGCTCGCCTCCCCTGTCTCAGGATCACTTTCCCTGTCAGAGGGACACACAGAGAGGACAGCCAGGTGAGACCACATGGCTGAGAGTATGGGTAGCCATGTGTGGTGTGAAGCTGCGGCGGGAGGATCCCAGGACTGAGCCCAGCCTGAGCGACTTAGCTGCTTAGCGAGACCCTGTCTCAGAATTTAAAAATTAACAAAAAGGGCGGGTGATGTCACTCAGGCAAAGACTCTGGGCCCAACCCTTAGTACCTCCATCCAGGAGAATAAGGTAAGATAAAAGATGAAGAAGGTGGGAGTGTGGCCAGGGTTAGAGGAGAGATAGCTCAGCCTCCAAGCTCTTCACGGCCTCCAGCAAGCAGAGACTCTGGGGGTCCACCTAGTCTGGCTCCTCTTCATACAGGAAAAATATAACTCTCCACCTGTTAGCCGTCAAATGTGCCAAGTTTGTGGTCTCACAACATTGAGGAATGAGGGATGCAGCCACAAACCAAAGGAGGAAAATAGAATTTTATTGGAAATAAGGAGAAGAACAGCTCCCAGACGTTCAGGAGCGGTCCCACTTGGGTAGCCACCAAGGCCCTTCGTCAGAGGTAATTTACACAGCAAAGTCACAATGTGGGCACAACATGGATCAAACTACTCTGAGCCTACAAGATTACGAGGAGAGTCACTTCCCTAATATTGATCCAAAAGAGAAGCCAGCCACATAGCAAGGGACACAGAAAAACAAAGGTGTTTGGGGGAAGGGAGGAGAGCACGGGTCCAGAAGTTCTGGTCACCCGCCTGTGCACCCGGTGCCGCCCTGGGTCCCTGAACCAGGTGGTGCTAATGGCAGTATAATAGCAAGCTGCTGTCTAATCTCTAGGGAGGCCCCAGTTCTCTTCAGATGCTTCGCCACACTTCTGATGTCTCTATTTTTTGTGCTGACTTCCTTGAGGGCCCAATCCCTCTCTGACTGCATACTAATTTCCGTCTAACGTAGCTGTCTGTAATACTCTGACTCTATTCACACAGCATGCCTCCCCAAGAGCTTTCTTGAGTGGAACCCTGCCCCAAACCCACACCCACAAGCACAGCCCTGCATCCCGCCATGGCCCACAACGGGGCCTTCTCCTTCAGTCCCGGAGGACCCAGAGGGGCGTTTGTGTGGCAGGTCCTGGACGGGGTGTGCCAGGTGGAATTAAGCCAACCCGTCACTAGCAGGACAGAGCCCAATCTTACAGAGACACTGTTCAGAGAAGAAAAGGGACTTCTGTGAGGGATACAGCTGCACCTCAAACGGGAACGCTCGACGTCCTTCGTGCGGCACCTCTGCAACCAGAGAGTCTGGGCCTGGGTGCTGGCTGCGCAGGGCCCTGGGCCCTCAAGAGCTGGCCTGACTCGCGCAGCCCTGTGAGTGTCTCCTGTGCCCAGATGGGACACCAGGCCCAGGACTCTATGGACACCCCAGCAGGAGAGTGTCAGGCAGGTCCCCCGCAGGGGCCGAGGCAGGAGTTTCACACCACTCAGGACAACTTTCAGCCCACTGCCGTCTCACCACCCAATGGCAGCCAAAACTTTCTCTCTTGCCGCCTCCTTCCTGGGAGTCACTCCCGTGCCCTAGTAAGTTCTCTGTACCTCTCAGGATTAACCGCTGCACTCCAAGCCTGTGGATTCTGCTCTCAACTCAAACCCAGACACCATGATACTAGACACCACAATACCATGTTTGCTTTCGCTTACTTTCTGGCCTGGGGTCAGTATACTTACAAAAAATCGTTTACATTTGTGTTCATTTTTAAGAAAAACGAAATTCTTCTCTCACTTGGAAAGGGAGCAATCTGTGTGCAGTCTGGGGCTGGGGCTGGTGTCCTTCTGTCTTCCTGGCTGCGTGAGGTGAGCAGCTGCCCTCCGCCAGACCCTTCCACCACACTGTTTCTGCCCAGAGCGCCCAAGCATGCAAGGACTGAAACTCCTAAAACGTGAGCTGAAACAAACCTCTCCTCCTTACGTGTGGGGTGTCAGGTACTGTGTCCCAGCATAAGGAAAGGGACAAAGACACAGCTGACACAGGTGGAAGTTGTTCCCGCCACACAGTTCACTGAGGCGGGAGTTTGAGGCGGGGTAGAGGAGAGGAGCCCTTGAGCCGAAACACCTGGGCCCAAGGGGACCGAGTGGGCACTGCTCCCCTGCCTGCATGGTCCCTGTCACTGAGGCCTGTGATGGAGCCCGTCTGGGCTTGGCAGAACATCAGGGGTGTGCCCTGGAGAGAGACTGGAGCACCATGCGCTCTCCTCTTCCTCTTTCCATCTCAGCTCTGAGATGAGTTGTTGCCTCCATCACGTGCTCCCCACATGGCCGTCTGCACTCCCACCAGACCCCAAAACAATGGGTCTGCTTGATCTCAGACTGTAACCTCCAAAGTTGTGAGGCAAAACAAACTTTGGCTCTTTGTAAGTTCATTGACTCAGGTATTTTGATATAGTAATGGACAGCTGACTAACAGGTACATCTCCTGGGCTTCCTAGACAGCATTGTGTGACCAATGACACACTCAGTGGGATGCATAGGAAGTCTCCTATGACGGTTTCTCAGAACCTTCAGCTCCTGGCCCACATCTTTAGTTTCTTTTTCCTCCCTTCTGCGGCCCGCCTGTGTCTTCTGATACCTGCAGTCCATCTTGGACTGTGCAACGTACAGAATCTCAGGGGAGGAGCTGGGTTCTCACAGTATTTGTGGAGCTGAGCTGCCGGCCCATTCCTCTCAGGCTCCTGGTCGCCTGATTTCTCTCTGAGAAATAACCGCTCACTTTGGGGCTCTGCTACTCCCAAGCGAATCCTTGCTCCTACACATTCCAAGGTGGTTACGCTTTCACGGCAAGAATCCACAAGGCCGCCTCATTCCAGAAAGGCTTCTATCCTCACTCGTTCTTTCAACAACGGTGCAGCTGTTGGAAGACTTTCCACCGTCTCAGCACCCAAGCCCGTGTCATTCTCTCTGCCGCTAAAGAGCTGTAAAGTAATCAACAGACAGAATTTTCTTGGCGTTGGGCTTGTCCATCAGCAGAGTGATTTTTGTCACACTTACATGCAAAGCTCTCCTTCCTCCTGGCCTGCCGTGGGGTCCACCATTTCCAGTGTCATTCATTCTTGCATGTTTTTAAAATATATATATTTTTTTAAAGTTTACATATAATCAAGCTTATGGTGGACTTTTATGCTGTGACACTTGGTATTGTTACCCCCCCTAACATGTCCCTCACCCTCCAAGAGAAAGACACATCCAGGTTCATTTCGGGTAATTTGCGCTGTGGTCTGACTGTGTCCCCAGTGTCCACTCATCAGAAGCATGACGTCAGGGAGATGGGGCCCCCGAGGGCCCTTTTTTCACGAAGAGATTAAGGTCATCACAGGACTGAGTTCACTGTCACAGAGCTGAGCTCCTTATGAAATCTGCCCCCTCTTGGTCCCTCCCTCACCTGTGTGACACCTTCTGTCATGTTATAAAGCAAGAAGAAGTCCTCCCCAGGCGCCAGGCCTCACTCTCAAACTTCCTGACCTCCAGAACCGGAGCTGGGATACGTTTCTGCTCATGATAACTACACAGCCTGTATCACTCTGTTAGAGCGGCACAAAATACACAATGGCATTTGTATTGGCAGTCACTGACTGGGATAGGTGGCTTGTCTGGGCCTGGGCATGTGTGTGAAGTGACACGTGCCAGACCCAAGCAGCTCTGAATGCCATCACAAGGGTCAGCCGCCACTTCCTCCCCTTTGACATGACACCACGCCAGGGACTGACCCTTTGTACTGGCGGAGGGGACCTGCGGCAGAGCACAGAGCCGCACACAGCCAGGATGAGTGAAGGTGAACTGTGATCACTGGCAGTCACCGACCAGGAGGGCATGTGTGAGCATGGCCTTGCTAGCGGAAGCAGACCAGTGTGGGCTCTGCAGCTCATACTAGGCCAGCAGTGGCCAAGAGCGGGACAAGGAAGGAACCCAGAACAGTAAGCCTTGGTGAGGGGGCTGGTGGTCAGGTCCAGCCTGGAGCTTCACACAGCTGGTGTGACTCAGTCAGTGTGCTGGCCCCACGAAAGGTGAGCTCAGAGGGCACTAAAACAAATTTAGCATCCCTGATGTCTACTGCAGTTTCCTCTCCTGGCACAAGATCAAGGACCATCTAATTGCCCACCACAGTCAAGTAAATCCAAGTAAATATGCAGTATTACTATTTAAAGTCATTAAAAACTACGCAGATTATATGACATTTGGGAAATCCTTATGATCACTGTGAAGAAAGAATACAAATTTTGTTTTTGTGCAGCCATCTAAAAATAAGCATACACATGAATAAATGCTAGACAAGACCATGACAACACATTTAAAAGAAAAACATTTTGCTTTGTTAAATGTTCAAAATATTACTTTTGCGGCAAGCAAAAAAATGGAAATAATTTAAAAATAAATTCTCCAAATCAAACGGTTCCAATATCAAGATCAAACATATAAAGTTTAAAAATTATTGGTGAAGGATTTGCAATGAGTTCTAGACCTTCCCGAATTCTCCAGTTTGCATATGAATTGCAAGACAGCCGGCCATTTTCTTGTTTTGTTTATGAAATGCTGTAGTTACCTTCAAAACAATGATCATAACTTCCTATTGATTTCTCACAGACCTGACAAGACCAGGTGTGAAGATTCTGCAGGCGAATCTTCTCCAAAGGACTCAGTACACTAACTTTGGGTTTCCTTGGCTTCATCCACTCCCCTTCCATAGAAACAGTCTACCACTTGCTGCTTCTTAAACGCATATATGTGATTGAGGTGCATTCTAGTGTGTTAGAGTCCAGTCTTTGGCACCAATGCCACGCTATGATGCTCTCTACAACGGCAGCTTCCCGCCTCCAAGTGCCTGGTTCCTGCACATCGCGTCCGGCACCACCCACTTCCTCCCCCTGGAGGGCACACCCACTCTGCCTGTGCACCCTCCTTTGGAAGACGCTGTAAGGAAGTAGAGGAAGGAAGAATTCTGTGTCAAAACTCAAGTCCTAACTCTTGCCTCTAACTCCAAAGTTCACGTGAGAGTCCAGGTAAAATTTCCAAACAAGAGGGAAGAACTGCTCTGTGAGGATCGTAACAGACTCGAACTTCTTCAAAACTGGCCTCTACTGACCCGCAAGAGTGACACCTTCACAGGAATCTGCTTGTGCCTCCAGCCCAGAGGGGCCAATGGTATTTTCAGAGAGAATCCACAATGTCTCTGGTCCACAATCCCATTCTGATTTCCTTCACATTTTTGCAGTTTTTTACATTTTTGCTTGGGGAAAGGAGTCATATATTAGCATGTATCTTGCTCAGTTCTGTGATTCTTCTGCCATCCTATTAATGCCCAAGAAAAGATAAAGTGGACTTGGTCTGCATCTGTTTATTTTTATTGAACGATTGACAGTGCTTTTTCTTTTTTTGTCAAGCATTTTCCTTAGATTTCTAATTCCCAGAAAGATTTTTCCTCCTATCTTACTACAAATCATCAGTATATACTTTTTAAACTTGCTTTTCTTAAAAATGTGTCTATCTGCACAGAGTAAAATGGGAAAAAAAATCAAGGTGATCACTTAAAGTTGTTAATCGGAAAAGACACCTATTAGTCAGGAGAGGCTGAGGGATGCTGTCGAGCACAAAGCCTTCTCTGAACAATGGTTTATTTTTCATCCATGCAAAGCCCACTGCAGCTCCGAGCTGCCCTCCAGCACATCTGCCCCAGGCAGGGCCTCGGCTCTCCTAGCAAAATGGCTAATCACATGCTCAGCTCAGAACGAACCTGCCCACTTCCTCCCACAACCACTGGCTTAAGCCACCTCTTGGCTACTGCCTCAAACTGTTGCCCTTATGTGTCTGAAAGAGGAGAAACAGGTGTGGAAGGGCAGGAGACATCCCTGCCAAGTAGTAGGATTGTGTAGCCATGAGACAACCACGCCCCCTCCAAAAAGCAGGCATCTCCCACAGCACTTCACCACAAAATATCCATGTATCCACAGGTTCTGCACCCATGGAGTCCACCACCAGTAGATGGAAAATACTACTTTTTAAAATTCACCTGGATTGTATAACAAGTGTCTTAGTCACTTTCTCAATACTGGACACTCACAGCTCTAAGGAGGAAGGTTCATTTTGGCTCACAGTTTGAAGATTCAGACCATAGTCAACTGGTTGCAAGGCGGAACATCACAGCAAAGGAGAATCGCAGAGGACACACAGCTCAGGGCGTAGCAGCAGGAAGCTAAGAGAGGTCAAGGGAGGAGGAGGGAGGGAGGGAGACCCTTCTAGGCCACACCCCCAGTGACTCACCTCCTCCCACCAGGCTTCACCTCCCAAATCATATATATACATATATATATATATACACATATATATATACATATATATTTTTTTTTCTTTGAGATAGGGTCTCACTATGTAGTTCAGGCTGGTCTTGAGCTCACTATGTAGCCCAGGCTGGCCTTGAACTCACGGCAATCCTCCTGCCTCAGCCTCCCAAGTGCTGGGATTACAGGCATGAGCCATCACAGCGGGCTCCAAATCATATTTTGATACAAACTCAGCTATGGACTAATCTACTATGAGGGGCTGATTCAGTCACCTCCCAAAAGCCCTGCCTACGAGCACACGAGGCTTTGGGGGACATTGAGACATCAACCTTCTCAATAACTATTTACACTCGTAATTATAAGTAATCTATGGCAGACTGTAACAAGGAGGGCGTAGGCAGGTTATACCCAAACACTGCACTTTCTGAGTGAGCAATTTAAGTCCCTTCAGAACCAGCTCCCTGCGCGTGCCGAGGAGCCACCGTACAACAGGAGTCATGCATGAGAGCCAGGTATATAATTTCAAGCTTTTAAGTAGCCACATGAAAAATGTAAAACCAAATGAGTAAAATTAATTTTCATAATATGTTATACTTATCCCGATACATGAAAATGTATTTTGTCCTGCAATCAATACTCTAAAATTAATGAAAAATTTTGCTCCTTTTGTCTTTGTACTAAATCTTCAAGCTGCAGTGTGCAGTCTACATGAACAGCGTTTACGTTTGGGTCAACCTCCTTTCAAATGCTCAGTAGTCACAAAGTGACGGCAACGTCTGAAACAAAACAGATCGAAGGAGCAGCTTTGAGTCCTAGAAGAATTTATGATCGGGCTCATGGAGCACAGGCTTGCCAAACATTTTCATATGCAAATAGTTTCGATTTGTAAACTCAGGGCCCTGAAATCCGGAGCACGCCCACCATCCCACGACTCCTGAGGGATCCAGCCTGCATTGGAAGCCGGGGCTTGTCAGTGTCTGCCCGCTGGAACTTAGGAGCTGACAAGGACAACCAGAAACTGAGAGACCGCTTGACGAATGATGACATCCTGCCGTAGAGCTTTGTTGTTACCTCCTCATGGGAATGTCTAATCTCCTCTATGATTCAGAGCTATTAACAGAGCAAGCCCGGCTGGAAGTCATGGGACCAGCCAGGCACCAGAGCTGTGACTCCCAAGTTCCCTGTTTCACCATGGTGAGAAAGCTACACACACTCAGTAGAATCCAAATCTCAGATTTTGAACTTTGATCCTTTCCCAGGCTAGCAGTATGTGGTCTGATCCTCTCTCAAGACCTGGCAGCAACAGTGGGTCAGAGCTTGTGGTCAAATCTGTGATCCCAAGATGAAGTGGCCAGTGCCCTACCGTGCAACGTATTCCTAAACTAGGGTGTCTGGTAGTTGCTGAGTGCATCTTTGACCCCCGAGGCTTTCCACTTACAGTGACTTCATCAGGTCAAAACCCCACTCACTGTAAGGAGTAACTATATCTCATAATTTTGTGGGCCAGAAACTCAAGCAAGGCTTGGGTGATAATTTCCATACCAAGGGCATCAACTGAGGCCAAGCTTACTTGTGACCATCCCACCACACAAGAAGTCTTTTATGTGAACCATCTTTCACCATATTTTGTTTTGAAGACAACCTTGACTTCATTCCAACAATTACAGGAAGATGTTTTGGAACCATTTACAGAGCTTGAATGTTGTGGTGTGGAATAAGGGATGTGTTTGTAATTCCTAGCGCAGAGCCCCTAATGCCCTAGAGATGTCCTGAGTGACAGAAATGTTGGGGAATTTGTGAGGCGCCTGAGGTTACCCCACCAGGTGACTTCCAGGGGAGCCCCTGCATAGCTTCAAGCTGGGACTGGCCACCTGGAAGCCCAGCCCCACCACCAACCTCCAAAAGGTGCAGGAGGGCTGAGGACCAAGCTCCAGGGAGCTCTGAAGAACTGGCTGGGTCCACACCCCACCCTGCCACCATCTCCTTCGCACCCCTGCGTGCACCTTTACAGTGCACGGCCAATGAACACAAGGTACATCCCTGAGCTCTGTGAGCCACAGCCAGCAAAACACCAAGCCAACAGGAAGCCGAGTCAGGTACCTGCAGTGTGCATCTGCAGGGACAGTCCTGGTGTCAAATGAAATCATAGGACATTGAGCTGGTGGGTAAAGATTTGGAACCTTGGTTGTTGGAGTGGAAAGATCCCTGCACTTGAGGCCAGTGGTGTTTTGGGGGAGCAAATCTGCTTCCCTTTACATGTGTCATCTTCCTGTCCTGAGTTCAGGGCTGCCGGCCTTCACTCGAATCTGAGAAAGGCATTCGTCTCCTTTCTGGTCTGCGGCCGCCTGCTCTGTCTTGGCAAGATAAACTGTTCACAGGTTACGGTTCGGTGGTAAACAACATTTTCGTCTCGGGGATGGGTCAGGGGGACAGAGCAGGCCGCATCCTGTAATGGGCTCATGGGAAGTGACTCGGGGCATCTTTTAACACCTGGGCACATGTGGCCTTGGATCAGCTGAGAAAATGCACCAAGGAGACACGTCACCCTCTGGCTTTTTACTGCGTCTCAGGGTGGAGGCCGCCGGCACCATGTCAATCATGTTAGCGGCAGTAGGGCTTTCCCCTTTGAGCGGCCTGAAAGACTATTCTGCACTAACATGGGGGCATGCAAAGCTGTGCGATCCACCCCCCGGAAGCCTGCGCCACCCCCACCACGGGTCTCTCCCACTCGTAGTAAAGCCCATGTGCCCTGTGTGTGTCTTCTGTTCCAGGCAACAGTACCAGAGAGACCCTAGTTTCTATAAAGAGTTTCACTTCAAAGCTAAGCGTAGTGGTGCACGCCTGTGATCCCAGCACTCAGGAGGCTGAAGCAGGAGGATCGCAGTGAGTTCAAGGCCAGCCTGGGCTATGCAGTGAGACCCTGTCTCAAAAAACAGAGTTTCATTTTGAGGGCTGCACTTGATCCTTCTTAGGTCATTAGGATGCTCTTTGGTGAAGTGCCTCAAGGTGAACGACTCAGTTCTCAGCAGCCGGGCCGGAGCTGAGGAGAGCCAGGCAGAAGGCAGGCTGAGGGTGAGTTGAGTCAGCTTCTGGTGGATGAGGACAGTGGTCTCCTCTGATGGTCACAGTTCAGTTAACGCTCAGTGACGGCCACCCATAAGACCATCCCCGCTGTGTTCACTAGACTGCATTTCTGCACCCTGCACCCTTGCACTCCAGTCCTTTTCTAGAGAGAAATTCTCTGTTCTCAAAGACGGGTCCCAAGTCATGATTGGGGCCACCCCGAGCCGAGACAAGCAGGCCCTTCATCTGCGGAAAAAGGAAGATGGAGCTCAAGTTGCAAAACTTGTTTTGTCCTGGGGAGCGAACCTGGGGCCTTCAAATTGAACAACATCCAGCCCTCTTTTACTTTCTTTTTAATTCTTTAAATTTTGAGACATAGTCTCTCTAAGTCACTAAGTTCCCTGGGCTAGACTTTAACTTTCAACCCTCCTGCCTCAGCCTTCCAGAGTGCTGGAATTTTAAGTGTTCACCACATCTGGCTCGAGCTTTGTATTTATTGATGAATTTATTAAACTCTGCCTCTTTCCTAGTGGTTTCAAAGAAGATTTTTAAAAAACAATACTACCAAACCTTAATTTCAAAAATAAGATGAAAGAAAGTAAGGAAGACGAGCAAACCCAAAGCCTCCATTTGTGCGAATCACAGATGGTAGAACTCCTGCAGGACCCTCAAGGCTGCGGCCCTGACCAAGCCCCTGGGAGCCGTGGGTGGGGCCCCGTGCTGTGGCCAGCAGGACAGGGAACGTGGCCCTCTGGGGCATGGCCCTGCGGGAGGCCTCCGAACAGCCCTCCCGTCCTCAGGATGAAAGGGCCGGGCACAGCAGGACAGTCTGGCTGGACCCTGGCCGCCCCGGCGACCTCGCCCAGCGTGGCTCCGGCCTTTCGGCTTTCCCATGAAAGAAGCCATTTTTCACGGAGACATCTGTGAGTGGGGAGGGCGGGAAGGCCGGCTCTTTCGGGTCGCAGGGCCGCCGTGTGAGGGTGAGCCAGACGGACCGTGGTCTGGTGTGTCCACCGGGGCACACGTGGGTCAGGACAGGTGCGAGCCAGACCCTTCCCTCGCCGCAGTGGTAAATTCCATAATTACAGGTCACAGCGTGGGCGCCCCTTTGAAGTGAAGGGCTCCCTTTTTCCTGCAGCGGATACAATTTGGCTGAGATACCAAATGCAGATAGTAAAAATTTAATTAACAAATCAAAGCCTTTATCTGCAGTTTTTAGAACTGTGGCCAACAGTTTTCTTCCATCTCAAGAGCCCTGTCGGGGAGGGGGAAAGGAAAGCAGTCTCTCTGCCTTGCAGAGGACTCGGATAGTGCCCGGGGCCTGGGCAGGGCAGGACGTTAACCCTTCCCCTCCCAGACGGCCGCCAGCTCAGAGGGAGCAGAGCAGAAACCAGCCCGGACCTGCTGGGGCCGCGCCCGCGGTGGCAACTGCAGCTGCTGCTGGCTTAGTGCGCAGAAAGCTGAGACTCCGAGCTGAGCAAGCAGGGAAGCCGTGTGTGACGGTGACTAACAGGTAATGAGGACGTCTGTGTGCGTGTGCAAGGCAGCATCTCCAGTGATTTTGACTTCCAGCTTTCGTGCTGTGCTCAGGCCTCCAGGGTCTCTGCAATTAACATGCATTACATTTCTAGGAATAAATGGCTGGAGCAGTCCTGGGCCAAGGTGGACAGGGAGCCCGGGCTGTGTGCAGACTGCACACCCCTCACAGCTTCGTGGAGTCAGAAGCTCTGGTGCCAGGGCCCCTCAGGGCAAGTGTCAATGTTCATAATGTGCTGGACATTCCCAAAAGCCAGAAAAGGACTGGGTCTGGAGGCATGCTTGTGAGCCCAGCATTTTGGAGGCCGAAGCAGGAGGATCCCAGCAAGTTCGAGGCAAGCCTGGCCTACATAGTGAGTTCAAGGCCAGCCTGAACTGCACAGTGAGACCCTGTCTCAAATAAACAGCCAGAAAAGCAAAGATGAATATTTGAGGAGATAGGCTTAGCTTGACTTAGATATTACACATTTACACATGAATCAAAATATCACATGGTACCCAATTAACATACACAACTTTGTGTTTGCATGGATCAGTGAAATCACAAATTTAGTTGATTTTAAAAGACTGCACGCACAGGATATGAATACAGATGGAAGAGGCAGGTGAAAGAGAAGCACGCACCCGTTCTAGAAACCACGGGTGACCACGCCAAGGCAGAAACTGACCAAGGACAGAAAGGCAGGACTTTGTCCTCCTCTTCCTCCCACTTCTGGTCTCCAGGGCCACGAGCAGGAGCTGGGGATGCCGACTGCCATGTGCCGGTGGCCGTCATGTTGACACCAGGCCTGCTGAATTGAGCAGGGATGGAGAGGGAAGGATGGAAGGACACACGCTCCCCAGGAGGAGGCCCATACTGCAGCGAGAGAGCTGACTTAGTCACAGATCCGCTGGGCAGGGATGCATCTCCCCCGCCACACTCGCTCCTGGAGGCTGAGCTCGGACCAGTGTGATGGACCTTGTGGCACTAACATGTTTGGGTGTGGAGGTGGGGAGCCTCAAGCAGGCTGATCCAGCAGCAGCCTGGTTCGGCACAGTGCTCTCCTCCCCCAGCAAAGACCCCCCCAGGCACCAGGAACTCGAGACTTGGGGTAGGTGCCACGGCCCGGGGTTCCAGAAGCCAGAGGAGCACCCAATGAGGAAGACTGCAGGGCGCCCTGGTGGTGCCTGGGATGCTTCTGCACCCATACCTGTGGCTTCAGAAAGGCGGGGACATGAGGCACCCCGCAGGCAGGAGCCAGATGAAGATTATGGAGCCTGAGAACATGGCTCTATCTGGAAGTGTCTGAGCGTTGCCACACTGTCCTCTGCAGATCGACCCCAGAAGTGACCCATGTGTCAGGGACCACCAGACTGACCTCCGTGGGAAGCAGGTGGCCAAAGGGGTCCCTTTCCGACCGCACTCTGCAACCCCAGCCATACGCCCATTCCCAGCCAGGAGAACACATTTCTAAGCGTGAATGTGGCCCGGGATGCATCTGAAAGTGAAAACTGTTTATCACTCTTGTGGTTTTTCTCTCAGGTGACTGTCTTGCTGGCAAAGCCAAGGAGCACGCCTGTGACACTGTCAGGATGGGTGCGAGACACCAGAAAACTTCAGGCGGACAGCATCTGTCAACTCACTGCAGAGCTGTGAGATGTAGTCCCTCCTCCAGAAGCTGACAGAGAAGTTTCTTAAGGACTTCAAAAAATGATAACATTGCAGGCCTTAATTTATGTTTCTAATTCTTTTGGCTGCAATGTGTTTGACTGGAGAAGTAGCTCTCATCTGTTTCTAACTCACATGTCTGGTTGACTCACTCGGCCTTGCTTAGGGAGCCGGAGGGCTCAGAGTGAGGCCTGGTTTATGGCATTCTTCTTGTACAACACCCAGCTAAGCACTCACTCACTTGGGCGTGTGATGAGTGTGATGCTGACGTGCTGACTGTAACCCCTGAAAGGAAGCAACCCTGACCTCAATTTCCCTATTAAAGCACTGACCCAAGTAACGAATCGATAAACAGTTTTCACCACACTCGCGGGAACTACCAAGAAGGTGTCCCCTGGGGGAGCTGAGCCAGACTTCCTGGGGTTGGGCCTTGGAGGGGGGACCTGGGGGCAGCCCAGGTCCATGTGTGTGTGAACTCAGAGCTGATCAGCAGATAAGATCAGCCAGTCTCAAAACACTCGCATATTCCTGCAAAATCTAAAGAGAAAAGACTCCTTTCTGGGGGTATGAGAGTGTCTGAGTTTAAATCTGTGACGACAAACTCACAGTGAAGCTAACTGCACCACCACCCCAGCACCTTTGATTGTCTACTCTGTGCCAGGCACTGTACAAGTGTCTTGCAACCATTGCCCGCAGTGGCTGGGATGTTGAGCATCCCCCAGAGGCTGTGTGCGGCAGGCTCAGTGGCCGTCTTGGTGCTAGGGGAGGTGGCAGAAGTTTGAAGAGGTCACAGAAGACCTCACTGACCCCAGACTGAAGCTTCCAAAGCCGTGAACCGAGCTAAACCACTCCTCTCCGTAGGTGATCTTCTCAGGTGTCTGTGACAGTAACGGAAAGCGGATAACACATCGCCCATTAGATGTTCCCAAGTCCTTAAATTCCTGTCCCATTAACAGCTGAGAAGCTGAGGTCCATAGAACAGATAAGCCTGTTGCATTCACACCGGGGCACCTGGCTGAAGAGCGGATGCTTAAACTGCAGGACGGAAGCGCACAGGCTGTGTGAGAATCGAACGGCTGGACAACAAGTTTAGATTAGTGAGGCGTGTGGTATCTGGCCATTGTCCTTCCCCCTTCCCCAAGAAAAACTGCTTCGCCTTGAGACTGCTCCTGGCCCAAACTGCTTTTCTCTTGCTTTTTTCTCTCATACTGATATTCTAAATAAAAGCTGAGCGTTCTCAGCTTGGCTTTTTCTCTCCAAAGAGGCTCCCTGATGCTGAGCGTGCTCTGTTTAGAACAGCCCCTCGGGGCCTCTCAGGGCCTGAACTAAGTCTTGTCTCCGAGTAATCTTCGTCATCCTCTACGCCGCCTGCGGCTGCTCACTGTGACGTCACACGGCCTCTGAATGGTAGAACTGGGCGGAACCAAGTCTCGCTGGTGCGCGCTCAGCCCCTCGCCTCCCTGGGGTGTTGGGTCTTGAAGATGTGGATGAAGATCAAACCAACTCCGAAAGGAGACCCTTGGGAGACATCTCACAGAAGCAAAGAGCACGCGCTGGAAGGAGAAATGGCCGCGAAATCACAGGAACCCACAGGGCAGATGAGGAGGTGAGATGACAGGTGGTATCTTTTCCCTTTTTCCTCCGTGAGAGGTCCACCTGGCAAACTGCCTGCCAAGACCATGGCCCAGCGTGTAGGGTGTGGCCCAGGAGAGTGGCGGTGGCATATACCACAAGGCCCACAGGACTGGACCCCACCCAAGGGAAAGGAGCTCCCACAGAGGGGACCTGGTAGCCTGGAGAATTTGGCAGCATGTGTGATGAGTTATGTACTTCCAATACGGCATCCCTGTCACTAAGCAAAGCATGGCTGTCAGTCCTTCAGGCAGAAAGAAACAATCCAACAGGAGTGCAGAAATGTGGGAGGGAGCCGAGCACCGTGAAGCGCAGGTGGGGAGACCAGGGCCAGCCCCGTCCTAGTGATTACATCCCCTGGAGTTCCAAACACGCATAAAACTGAAACACATTGGACAACAGCACGAAGGGAAGTGGTAAAAAAAGCTGAAGGGTCCCAGGCCCCTTCATTCAGAAAGTGGTAACAAATAATTTGTGCTAAACTATAGTAGGGATATTGTAACTGTAACCATAGCAAGGATATTATAATTGTAACTGTAGCAAGGATATTATAACTGTAATTGTAGGAAGGATATGGTAATTTCTATGACAACCACTAAAAGAACAATAAAAACTATATAACTAACAAACCAAGAAAGGAAAAGCATAATTTTTTTTAAAAGATTAAACAACAAAGAGCCACAAAAAAGAGAAAGGAACATAGATGAGGTGTCAATTAGAAAAAAAATAGTAAAAAGGTAAACTTGAACCCAAATATATCAGTAATTACACTAAATGCAAATTCATATTTTAATTAAAATACAAAGACTGTAAGATTATAATGAAAAAAATCAGTGCACCTTAAACATAAGGAAAGTTTGGAAAGGTGGAAAAGATGCACCATGAGCTGGAGAAAGGGCAGGTGGTGCGAGTATACTAATATCACACACTTTGAGGCAAGAAACACTCCAGGAAGAAATGCTCCAGGAAGCTACCATGGGGGCTGGGGAAGCCAAGGTGCTGGGCTGGCAGAGGGGATGTGGGCCTTGCACTGTGGACCCAGGCCTGGTGCAGGGGCTCCTTATAGCAGAAGACCCTGCTCCATTGCCAGGGAACAGGGATGTCTGGAGGACCAGGGAGTCCATCCAGGAGGCAGCCAAAGGCAAAAAAGGACATGAGCTGAGGCCTGCACCAGAAGCCAGGCTGGAGGGCACAAGCAGCAGGGGGAGGTCAGGAAAGCTGAGGGTCTCTGGGCGCAGTGGCACACACCTATAATCCCAGCACTCTGGAGGCTAAGGCAGGAGGATGGCAAGTGTGAGCCTAGTTTAGGAGGTTTAGAGAGATGCTGTCTCAAAATAAAAATTAGAAAAAGAACTAGTGATGTAGCTCAGTGCAAAGGCCCTGGATTCAATCCCTAATTGCTAAAAAAAAAGCAAGTATCATCCAGTAGAGCAAAGCTTTCCCAGCCTGGGTCAATACGGTTTTATGCTTTTCAGGAATGTGGCTAGAAACAAGTTCTGTTCCACAGATCAATGCTTTATTAGATTGAAGCCTACAGACAAAAGGGGTTGGCTAGATCGTGTTGTGCCCTGCCAGGAAACCTGGGAAATCTATTTTCATTTTTGCTTGGAGGTGAAATATTTATGTCTTTAATAAATTCTGTGCCTGAGACCTGGGTTTTATAAATAGCTACACCAGAAGCATGTGTGCACACACATTTCGCAGAGAAGGAATCCGAGGCCTCACGGGGCCACCGTAGACCCCTCCCATCCCCAGCCTGTCGGTGACAGATCGCTGTCATAACCTCACACATTTAGTAAAGACACTAGCCTGCCAACGCCCCCTCCCTGCGATGGCCGTGACTGTTTCTGACAAACGGGGCAGCACCACACTTGAGCTGGAGCTGGTGGCCTCCCCTGGGGTCGGGGACCCTCAGCCTGAAGGTCACACATGGAACTGGTGGTGTGGCAGGAGAGACCTGGCTGCTGTGCTACCCCACGTCAAGGACCCCACAGGGCCCTTCTGAGTCCCACACGGTGGGGAACGCTGTGCAAACACACCCAGCGGGACCGCTCCCCCACAGGTGACATGGTTGTCCTGTGGTCACAGATGATGGGGGCTGTGGAACCTGAGCAACCCCCGGGATCCAGTCTGCCTTTATTACAGCACAGTTAACAGCAACCAGGAAGCAAACAAGTGCCAGCCGCGGCCGGGTGACAGGAAAGGCCTGCGGACAGGCAGTGCTGAGGCCACCCAGGACTGAGAGAGAGACTGTCCTGCTTCAGTTTGCCGCAGAGTGCAGGGAGGGCTGCAGTCCGCTGGGGGTGGCGAGGCGACAGCACATCCAGACGTGGTCTTGGCACTGGGCATCCACGTCATACGTCTGAGCACGACATCCCCATGGAGGCGGCGAGACAAATCTAATAGAGACCCGCTCCCTGATTCACGGTGCAGCAGCCTTCACGTTGGCCTCCCGCCACAGCTGGAAACTGCGCCGGGCTCCACTCTGGGCTCCACGCCGGGCTCCACTCTGGGCTCCAGGCCGGGCGCAGCGAGGGGCCGATGCGAACAAGCCCCAGCCAGGCAGGCACCAGACTGACACACACTTGTGGGGCACTTCCGTAAGGGGATCTCCGCTGACACAGACGTCACCATCAAAAGTACTTACAGGTGGCCCCAGAAGCTCTGTGTGTCAGCTTTGATTGACAATGCTGAGTGACAATTTCCAACATACAAAATATGACTGAAGTACCCTCACGCGTCACATGCGTCCTAACCTGAACGTTGAGCAGGGCTCACCCGTCTTGTGCTCGGCGTTTACTTTGTTTTCATCTTCTCCTGTTTTCAACTGGCGTAACAGCTGTGTGCATGGACAGGGCACAGTACGATGTCATGATGTGTGCCTATGCTGGGGAATGACTAAGGGTGATTAACACACCCGTCAGCTCGCGTACTTGTTATTTCTTTGCAGTAACATTTTCTTTTCTTTCAGTGGTGTTGAAATACATAATACGATATTATTAACTACACTGATTCTGCTGTGATGTGGCTCACTGAAAGTCACTCCTCTTGTCTAATGGAAACTCTCGTCTCCCTACCCCCACCCCTACTGCCCAGCTGCTGGTCACCCACTTTCTGGCCTCTGATACGGGAGTTTAACCGTTTTGAGTCCACATTTAAGTAAGATGATGCAGTATTTGTCTTTCTGTGCCTGGCTTATTTTACTTATATAATGTCTTTAGGCTGAGTGGTACCGCACTGTAGAGCTCCACTCCATTTCATCTGCTCCTCCACTGACGGGCGCTCAGCTCGTTCCCGCATCTGGGCAGTTGTGAGCAGGGCCACAGTGAGCACGGGAGGACCAGTGTCGCTCCCACACCCACGCATTTCCTCTGGTGTGATATATACACATGCACTCATCGGTGCACAGCTGGGTCATTCCTAGTTTGCTGAGGAACCACCGTACTGCTTCCCACAACGGCTAACTTACCTTCCCCCAAGTGTGCAAGGGATTCCTCTACTCCACATTCTCAATAGCATGAGGCGATACAGCATTGAGATTCCAATTTGCCTTTTCCTCATAATGCATGATACTGAGCGTTTTTCCTGTATATCTGTTAGCCATTTCATGTCTTCTCTGAGAAATGTCTGTTTGGGTCCTTGGCCTTTTTAATTCTTTTCTTTCATGGCACTAAAATTAGGGTGTTTGCACTGAGCTACATGCCCAGCCCTTTTAAAATTTCTTATTTTGTGTCAGAGTCTCACTAAGTTTCCCAGAGTGCAGTCAGACTTGCAATTCTCCAGGCTCAGCCTCCCAGAGTGCTGGGATTTCAGGTGTGCACCACCATGACCAGCTCGGCCCATTTTTATTTATTTTCTTACCATAAAGTTGTTTGTACACTATATATCTTAGATATTAGCCACATATTTGCAAATTTTTCTCCCAGTCTATTGTTGTCTCTTTATTCTGTTGCTTCCTTTGCTGCACAGACTTTTTTGGTGTGATGTGGTCCCATTTGTCTAGTTTTGCTTTTTTTTTTTTTTTTCTGTGCTTTTGGAGACAAATCCAAGAAATTATTGCCCACACAGTGGTTTTGGAGATTTTCCTTTATGCTTTCTTCTAGTCATCTTTCAGTGTAAGGTTTTGTATTTAATTAAGTCTTTCCCCGTTTTGAGTTTATGTTTGCACGGTGTGACAAAAGGGTGCAATTTCATTCTTCTGCAGTTTATAGACAACTCTGGATATCCAGTTTTCCCAAACTATTTATTTAAATGGCTATTCTTCCCTTATTGCGTGTTCTTGACACCTTTATTGAAAATCAACGGACTGTAAACATGTGGGTTTGTTTCTGTGTTCTCTACCCTGTTGCATTTGTCAGTGTCCTGTTACACTAGTACCATGCAGTTTTGGTGACCATGGCTTTGTAATATACTTGAAATCATGTAGTGAGACATCCCTACCTTTGTTCTTTTTGTTCAAGATTGCTTTGGCTTTTCAAGGTTTTTTTATATTTTATATGACTTTTGGGGGTTTTTTTCTATTTTTGTGAAGAATAGCTTTGGAATTTCATAGGGATTATACTGAATCTGTAGATCACTTTGAGAAAAGTGAAAATTTTAGCAATATTAATTCTTCAAATCCATGAGTACAAGATATTTTTACACTTATTTTTGTCTTCAATTTTTTTCATCAGTATTCTATAGTTTTTGATTTACAGATCTTCTACCTCCTTGATTAAATTTACTCCTGTTTTATTTTTTGGTGCTATTGTAAATGGAAATTTTTAAAATCTCTTTTCCAGATAGTTTGTTACTAGTATATAGAAAGCCAGCTGATGTGTATATGTTCACTTTTATCCTGCAGTTTTACTGAATTTGTGGATTGGTTCTAACCTTTTAGGCCTTTTCCTCTTTGGGCTTTCCTAAGTGGAAGGCCAGCTATCCACACAGACAGGTTAACTTCTTCCTTTCCTGTGAAGATACCTCTGTTTCTTCCTCTGTCTAAATGCTGTGGCAAGATTTCTGGAACACAGCTGAGTAGAGGTGGTGAGAGTGGGTACTGTCCTCTTGTTCCTGATGTTAGAGGGGAAGCTTCAGATGTTTACCAATGAGTATAATGGTAGCCCTGAGCGTGGCATGGCCTTTATTGTGCTGCTATTCCCTTCTATAGCTAAATTTGTTCAGAGATTTTACCCTTAAAAGATACAGAAGTGTGTTTTTTCTGCATCCACTGAGATGCGAGCAGAAGGAAGAGACACCGCACCTGCTAGGGAAGCTCTGGACGGCCCGGTGTGGGGAAGCACTCCCGGAGCATGGACCACCAAGACTGAATTAAGAAGAAAGAGACAATCTGAGCAGATTGATAAAAACAGATTGAATCAGTAATAAAACTACATCAGCAAAGAAAAGCCCAAACCTCACGTGCTCACTGCTGAATTCTACCAAATGTCGGAAGAAGTACTGAAAACAATCCTTCTCGACTTAAAAAAAAAAAAAGTAAAAGGATGGAACACTTCCAAACTCTTTTTATGAGACCAATATTACCCTCATACCAAAGCCCAACAAAGACAGTGCAAGAAAAAAGTTATAGGTCAACATTCCTGGTACGCATAGATGTAAAAATCATCTACAAAATACCAACAAACCTAACTCCATGGTACATTAAAACAGTTGTTCACCATGGCAGGGATTATCCATGGAATGCAAGGATGGTTCAACATAGACAAATCAACAAATGTGATTCACCCTATTAACAGAATGAAGGGCAAGCATTATATGATCATCTCATAGATACAGAAAAGGCATTTGACAAAATCTAACATCCTTTCCTCAAAACTCTCAACCAACCCAGTATAGAATGTGTGTTCTTCATCCTGCATTCTAAACACTGTGAGAGATGATTTTGTAATTCCTACAGGTATTTTTGGGATCCTAGTGGTATACCTGGGAAGCCACCAGGGGCGGGAGTCTGGCGCTGCCTGTGCGCACCGTGAGACTGACCACCAGCCTAGTGACTAGGAGACCAGGGGGAGCAGGGGTGTGCTTTCCTGGACTCTGAAGACAGGAGGAAAGCATACGCAATTGTCAACAATGGGGGAGGCCTTTCAAAAACACAAAAAGTTGCTACAAAAATCATAAAGTGGTTGGATTCCCTGCACCAAAAAAAAAAAAAAAATCATAAAGTGCAATTCCCAACTCCATCGTTCTCAACAGTGAAAAGCAGGTTTTTCCACTGATAAGAGTGCTTAGGTACAAGTCCAGTGCCCGCACCTGTCAAGACCTCCCCACTGGCGCCTGTCGAGACCTCCCCAGGCTGGCATCCCCGCTACCCACAGACCCCCCATCCCATCTATGCTTCTGTGGCTTTGTTTCATTCAACAGATGAACATTTTACTCCTCTTAGTGGTGTGCTCTTTCTGTCATGGCACACTTCCCCGGGCGTTTTCCTCGGGGTCACGTTCCTTTTGTAATTATATGAGAGTCTTCTGAAATATAGCCATTCCCACCCACCTCATCCTCAGGTGTGCTGGGGCTGCCAGCAAGTGAAAAAGGGAGACAGGGAAGCTGGGAATAGCCGTGCATGTGCCTTCGAAGATCTGTGCCCTGAAGGGCTCCTCCCAGCACCAGCACAGCATGGGAACCCACCCAGGAACACAGCCCTACGTACAAGTCCAGCCCAGCATCGAGAGACTGTGTCCTGAGGTGGATATTCCTTATACTGAAAGCGATTTTCTCTTCCTGAGATTTGGGCCTTCCTCCCCTGAACCACCTGCTTCCTCCTCCACAGAGGTGAGAAGGCCAATATCACACACCCCTCTGCCTTCCTGGGGGAAGCGTGCCACCCCTCCTCCCCCAGATGACCTGAGAACTCCTGCCAGGCTCTTCTTAGTCCTGGGGGTGGCAGTGTCTCTCAGAAAAGAACCGAGCACAGGACCTACCCCAAGCACTGGTCCCTGACCCAGCCCTAGAAATGTGTGGCGCATGCAGAAGCCCCAGCACTGCCACTGGGGGCTCCTCCGTCATTTGCTAAAATTCCTCTGAACAAGCAAAGCTGGCACTGATTTTTTCTTCTTTTTTTGTGCACTATGTAGAATTCTTTTTAATGTACGTAAGAGTACTATGTACTCTTTTTAAACATGTACACCTACATCACTAGGGTCAGATTCACTAAAATCTTTATTTCCAACGAATCAGTAATCGCTTTCATTTAATCCTTATTGGAAAATCCTGCTGTTTTCTGTTGATATTAATAAATTACATCCATTTGAACGAAGTGGCTCTCATGATTAAGACCGTATTAAACTGCCCACTTGATTCGCTGCACCACAGTTCTGTTATTCAAGCTTGTGATAAAGAATTCATCCAAACACGGCCACGGACCACTGACCCGCACGCAGGAAACCAGGCGGGAGGATCCACGCGGCCACAGCTCTCCACCTGGACGGGGGCGGGGTGGCATCCGGTGCGGGATGTCAAGATCTCACAGTTTCCAAGGCCTCTAGCAAAGCCGCAGAAGATTAACCCTGGGAAATGAACACCCCCTGTAATTACGGCAATCAGCCACCCCCAGCGCTCACCAGCTCCCTGCCCAGGCTGAATGGGGGTAGGGGCCGGAAGCCAACCTGTAATCAGGCTTTGGCAGGAGTGAGGGAAGAACAAAGAGGGGACAGAAGCCCGGATAGCTGCTCTGCCAGATGTGGCTCACACCTCTCTGCTGCTGGGGAGCTCGGCCCACTCTCTCTGCTGGGCTGAGCAGGGACAGACTGCCCACCGGCGAGGCTCAGGTCACCTCCTGAGCTGTTGTGATTATGCTCCTGGAGCACAGGGGCACCGCCATGTGCCATCAGAGTCCCTGGGAGAACAGAAAAATGCAGCCAGCTCCAAAATTCACTGATCTTCGTGATCTCCAAACACTGATTTTTCTTTGATTTTTGCCATGCTGGGGATGGAACCTAGGGCCTCGTGTTTGTCAGGCAAGTGCTCGCCACTCAGCACCATCCCGGGCCCCACACACTGACTCGTGTGGCACACTGATTAAAATAAAGAACTCTCTGGCTTCCTGCACAGAGTCAGAATTCGTCAGGGCTCCTCGGGATAAAAGTAATGCTCATGATGTGAGTTCCTAACAGCATGGAAAAGCCCCTTTGATATTGTAGAACCATCCTAATCATGGGGAAACAGATACCAAAAGGCCAGGCAGGGGGCCAAAGGTGGCCAGCAATCTCAAGGACAAAATCAAATGCAAGTGTGAACATTTCGGCTTCATTAGTCATTACTCCCCGGGAGGCTCAGTGCATCCTGCAAGATCTCGTTTCATCTACACTGGAAGTGAACCTCTATCATTAGCAGTTAGGGGACCCGCTAAGCCGCATCGCAGAATAAACCATCCACAGGCTGTCGGTGTGTCGGTGTGAGCAGCACCTTCCCTCCCCAGTGAGGTTGGTGACTTCCGTCCCCCGCTATGAGCACCCAGGGATGCTCTGATCTTGTAGTCTAAGAGGAGGCTGAGGCAGGATCCTGAGAGCCGGTCACTACTAGCTCTGCAAACCCACCAGCAGCATTTCACTCGGTGCCCTTCAGGGGGTCCCCAGAGTCCCTCCACATACACACAGCATCCTGGGGCAGGCGAGACAGACATCATAGGGGCAGGACTTTGATGGGGCACCACTTGGAGCAAGAATTTAGCATCACAGTTGGAGCCATCCTTGGCTACTCCAGCTCCTTAGGATGGCAACACATGGCCCTGGTTTTTGTGGAGGAGACAACGCTGCAGCCACAGACAGCCCAAGAGCACCAGCAGAACTCCTCGGGGGCAAAGCTGTCTTCTGAATGGTCTAGGCTCGGAGCTGCAGGAGCCCGAGGCCAGGCATCCATTGCCAGCCCCCAGAACAACAAGCCCCTGTGGCTCCCAGGCACCATCGGAGGGCCGTGGCAGGGCTCTGATGTCCAGGCCTCGAAGATCAAAGATCGGGACAGGGCAAAGGAAACTGAATTAGACCGGATTTTCCTGGACACATCGTAAACAGGAATAAGGTGTCAGGCCAAGAGTACCAAGCTCGACTTCGTACAGCTTCAAGGCCACAGGGCTGCCGCACAGTGCGGATGCCCAGGTTCCCAGGGAGGGTCCACCTAAAGAACACCCAGTCTTTGGCACAGCAATGCACAGATGTGGCAAGACTTAGAAGTAAAAAAGGGGAGACGGCAGCCAGATTAAAATAAGCAGACAAACTCCCTAACATACACCTTGGGCGTCTGACATTTTGATAGGGTGAATCTGCCCCAGTGCTTAATTGAAAGAGCCAAGCCTCATCCCTGGGGTCTGGGTGGAGGAGCAGAGTTCAAAGTGAATAATTACCTGTTGTGGATGTATTATATTTTAAAACCCTGGCTGAGGATTAAAGGCACTCTCAAGGCTGTTGAAAGCCCGCAGTAAACAAATCCTGTATCACAGAGGAGGGAGAGGAAGGAATTTCAGGATTTCCTCCATCACGCCGGAATCCTGCACAGGTACAGCAGCATGTGTAGGAGTCACAGAGGGACCAGGAAAGACCACTTAACGCTGAGGACTTTTGTCTAGTCCCCACTCTCTTCTCCACCAAGTTTGCTGTTTTCTAAAGGCTCTCTTTAATGACCATATTCCCGGCAGCCAAGAGATGTACAACCAACTCGTGGGTTCATTGAGTCTAATTTCTTTCTTTTTTACAGTTTAATTTAAAAATGAAAGAGTCTGTGAGTGCAATTGCCAACGGCCAGCAGGCCCAACGCCTCTTCCTGGGGAAGATCCCAGAGAAGGACTCTTTCTATCAGCTAGACTGCAGAGAAGCCGGTGTGGCCCCTCCCCAGGGGACAAGCCTGGTGATCCTCTCTGCTTCCCCTTCTGCGGTATCTGCTTCTGTGATCTCTCAGCTGAGGACTATTACTCTAATGAAAAACACTGCCAGGAAATCAGTCCAAGACAGACTTAATTTGATGTGGAAAAGAATTTCAAACGCACACGATGTCCGTCGGAAATTATGATCAGCTTTAGCTTTCAGAACCCAGATCTGAAGATGCTACAGTTCTTTGAAGGAAATGGGGAGGAGTGTTTTCTTGTCTGGTTTTTTATGCCTTTTAAAGAAAAATGAAGCAGAAAAAGAAGTGCGTCCACCTTACCCTGGGGAAAGGAGGCTTCTGATCAATGTTACCACACCGACGGACGGCCAGTGCCAAGGACCCAGCCTGACTCAGCCCACTTTCCCCAGCCCAGTCCCTTCTCCTGCCCCACGCCAGCTGCACTCAGCCTGCAGCCAGCCCTCTCTCTGCCCCTTCTGCCCCAGGAGAGGGCGAGAGGAGACTACCCAACTCTGCGCTGTTCTGTCTGGCTGTACAACGCCTCCCCTCGGGGCTCCCCAGGACCCAGCCCCAACCCCCTCGCCCTGTGCTTCCTCAGAGCTGGCCCTCAGGGCTCCATCAAGTCAGGCCGCAAGCACACTGAGGACCATCACAGCACGGGTTTCCCTGCACTTGGGTTTTGTATTGTGCTGAAATCTATACAACCCGGAAGTGCCGTTGTAATTGTTTCCCGTGTACAGTTCTGTGGCATTCACTTCACCCCAGCGCTGGGTGACCGTCGCTGTCTCCAAAACTCTGTCCCGCCTTGAATATGTGCTCTGTAACGGTTGCCTCTTCCACAGCCCATGTAACTGCAGTCTACTCTCCAGCCTGTGGGTGACCTCTTCCAGACAAGTCACACAAGTGGGTCACACAATACTTGTCCTTTCTCTTAGCGAGCTACTTTCAGGGTTCATCCACAGGGTGATGCCCACTGGATTTCCCTTCCTCTGATAGCCGAGTAAGGTCCGGCCACATTTGGGGTGTCCGTTCACCACTGAGGAGCCCGCAGGCCATTCCTCCCTGTAGCTGTCATGAACGATGCTGCAGGGAACGCTGGTTCACTTGTATCTGTTCCAGACCCTGATCTGGATTATTGTGGCTCCATACTTGGGAGTGGAGTTGCTGTGTCTTCCCTTCATTTTTATTTGATGGATAAATGAGGGAGGACTTCCAAATGACACAGCAGGTCTGCAGAGACACCAAGGCGGAGGGCAGGCAGTGTAGCTCAGAGCCACCTGAAGCCTTTTGGAGTGGCGGCACCAGGTGACCCAGAGACCAAGCTGAGGGACACAGTATGTGCGGGTTACCCACCCTCCTGAAGGTGGGCACAGGTACACTCGGATGAGAGGAGGCTGGGGAATGGGGTATCTTTGTTCGTGTCACGAGTTACACGTGCACGTTACACCCCTCCCCAAACACTGCTGCTACATCAGCATTCGGGGGCATTTGGAAAGTATCAATGAATCTCTTCAGCAGGAACACGGTCACAGGGGAATGAAGGGAGTGAGCAGAGTGTGGAGCAGCTCAGAGAATTCCTCTCGTACAGGGCGTCTGCCACGCGGAGAGGAGCCTGGAGCCCAGGGCGGGGTGTCACCAGCATCCTGCCGGAAGTTCCCAGCAGGGACAGGGCCCAGGCCGACCAGGGCACACTGACCCGCACCGCCCTGCGTGGGCAGCGGCTGTTATAACAGCAGATGTCGGCATTTTAACTACAGAACCCGAAGTTTTCCACTGGCCAGCAGCCTCCTTAGGGACTCTGTGCAGCATCTTTTCACTTGCTTCAAGTGGCAGGATCCCTTCTCTGTTCCAATGTCACCACGCCGTGCTCCCCCAAGCTGCTAAGGCTCGCCTGCCTGCAGAGAGCACCTGGCAAAGCTAAGGAGCCCACGCTCTTGCCCAGAACAAGGCGTTTCCAACCGGGACCCCGGGGGAGGCACACAGCTGGGCGTCTCTGACCAACTCCCCAGCCCCTACCTGTTTTCTGTTTAAGCGTTTGGTTTGGCCCTGCCCAGGTACCCTCTGGTGTCTTCGATGCAGGGACAGACACTTTTCCCCCATGAAAACACGTGTTTTGGTGTGTGCCCTGAAGATGCCTCCACCCTGCACTCAGGACTGTCTCAGATCCCGATCCTCTTGCTTCAGAAGCTGCACCCACGTGTATGAGAAGTCCCAGCTCAGGAGCACCGTGCTGCCTGTGGCATTTCCACTGACGTCTGCCATAAAACTCAAATTCAAATCTCAGTTTCTATCTTCGGAACCATCGTGCATTTTCATCGGTCTTTTTGTTTGGTTTCTTACTTAGTGCTCTGTTTAAACAACAAATCTTTTTAACATGCACCATGCAAGGGCGAGGGATTGGAACAGTGCTTCTCGTGCTTAGCCTTCTTTGTCAACGGCACCAAATGTCACCCTGGAGCTTCTTAGGCATTGCTGAGCCATGTGTTTGCAATCGGCAGTTGCTCTTTGAGCCTGCCCGGCATGTTTTTGGCTTCGGAATTCAATTTCAGCAAGCTTAAGAAGGCACAGCATAGGCTGGGAAGGAATCTGAATGGGATTAGTTAATTTGGGCTCTCTAGAACCAGACAATTTCCATCCATCTGTGCTCCGGGATGTCCATTTGCACTTGCGCACACTCACTTGCTTTGTTCTGCTCTCTGAGGGGTGTGAAGCGGGAGCAGCCAAGTCCACTGTCCACGGAACAAGTGTCTTGTGTAGGAGTGTCCCCACGGCAAGAGCTGGGCACGTCCAGATGGCGAACGGGATGAGTCCAGAGGGGCTCCACTGAGCCTGCTTTTTAATGGACCCGAGAAGCTTGATAAATTGTTCCCCACTAAGCCGTGTCTTCACATCCTCCAACATCTGAGGGGACAATGGGAGGGAAATGTCCCGCTCGTCATGGAGGAACAGATGTGTGCCATCACACGGAAGGAATGTCCAGATGCTGGGTGTCTCCACTGGGTCCCTCCAAGTGAGTTTTTCCTGGAGTAATTTCAAAAGTCAGACAAAGAACTGATGGAGGGTTACTCGGTGTGGCGAGAGCACATTGCTGCTTGAAGTCCTTCGGCAGAGGTCGAAGCATGAGTCAGCAACTGAACGCCTTTCCCCTTCCAGGTGTAGTTCTAGCGCAATAGGCTTCGTGAGGGAGCTGCAGCTGTGTGCACACATTTCACGTGGGCCAGGGCTTCGAATTAGGGCTGCAAAGCGTTCTTATCTGAAGAGCTTCCTAGAAATGCGGGTCCCTGTTCCCAAACTGGGCCTCCTGAACCCAAATCCCCACTGTTGGAGCCCAGGAATCAGCATTTCCAAAACGTGTCGGGGTGCAGAGCACCATCGAGAACCACCAGGCAAGGGACGCGTCGCGCTGACAGGCGGGGCTGGCCCTCACCGAATCCCTGCCGTGGCCGGGCACGCCTCTCAGCACCGGGCGGGTGTCCGACACTGAGTGCCGTCTCACAGAGGTCCTGCACATCTCTGCTCGTCACAGAGCTGGGACGTGGTACAGAGCACCCCACATCTGGCTCCGAGCTGGATTTTCGTCTAGTGACAAGCTCCCCTTTGACGGGAGATGCCCAGCATCTCTCCTCAAGCCCCCAGGCGATGAGACTGAATCGGGGGATCCATCACCTCTGATCCAGCCTGAACTATTTGTGCAAATCTTGACCCCAAGGTACTAAGTGACTCTGAGGAACACCCCGGTCCAAATGCAGACACACGGATTTCACCACTGTTCCAAAAGCAACATCCATGGTCTTTACATGACAAATCTCTCACCGGGATTTAAACATCAAAAAGTCCCCTTACCCCACAGAGATCGTCACACTTAGTGGTGATTAAGTAATTTTCTAAAAGTTCCAAGTTTAAGAATCTCTGCACTAAGACCTTTTAGACACCGATAGGGTCTTGAGTTTTTTGTTTTTGTTCTCCTGATTGCTGTTTTCAGTCCAGATAATAAATATTCCAATATTCATCAAGTGTGTCTGCTTTTATTACCCCAGCTCCATGAATGTAGAGTTAGGGAGTCAAAAGTCAAAAATGGGCACCTCATGGCCTTTGGAGACAGACGGCTCCAACAGTCTCCCCGGGGTGTTTCCCGATAACTACAGTTGTGCGGCTGAGCAAGCCACCTTGGTGCGTGTCAGAAGCCTCACGTCCCCTGCTGCACTCAAGATCATTGCTGGTGTCACGAGGGAACACCCCCAAGCTCAGACCCACGCTGGTCTGCGGGGCTCATGGTGTCGGGAGGGCCTATTTGGGTCAATAGTCCACCTCATGCCTGACAAAGAACGCTGAAGGCCCAGGGCACCGGGACTAATGCCCACAGCCTGGCGTCTCCTGGGAAGAAGGTAGCCACACTGCTGCTATGCTGCCTAGAGAGGCCTGATTCATGGTGCCTGACCCAGAGACTGGGTCAGCCTCTGCTGCCCTGTCGGGCTCTGGGTACCAGCAATTCCTACTTGTCATAGAAGTAAACCTCTATGCAGTGGGGCAGAAGGAGCCAGAGAAATAAGGTCTCAAAGAGGGATCAGTAACTCAACTTCCTGTCACCTGCACAGGTGGGTGAGTCAGAGCCAGAGCCAGAGCCAGGGTTGGTAGGGAAGCAGACTCGCCTGCCCACCAGGATGCCTTTACCTGGACCCGAGCAGCCCTCAGCCCCTGATGCAGTTTGGATCTGAAGTGTCCCACAAAGACCCATGTGCTGAAGGCTTGCTCCCCAGGATGGCACCACTGGGAGGTGGTGGTGCCATTGGGAGGTCCGGCCTCATGGAAGGTTTTAGATCATTAAGTTGGTCCATAAAGGACCCTGTCCCCTTCCTCTTGTCCTCTTCTGTGCCCTGGCACGGGGTGGGCAGTTTTGCTCCTGCCATGATGTGCCTCCACCAGCCCAAAGGAGCAGAATCAATGACCAGGGACTGGACCTTCAGAGATCATGAGCCAAAATAAATCTTTCTCTTATAAGGCGATTAACTCGGTTATTTGTTATAGTGATGGAAACCCAACTAGCATTCCCATACTTGGAAAATCTAAGTCTACAGCTATCTGGCAAGAAAAGTGTGCCTAGACTCTGCCACTCCAGAGGGAGTGGGGGCCCCTGATGAGGGCCTTTGGGGAGAAATCTATTTGTAACTTAGAAAAGGGCCCAATAAGCCAGGTATTGTAAGTCACTTCTGTATTCACTCCCCAGGCCTGCTGTCCCAAATTCAACAAACTGGGTGACTTGAGACAGCAGAAATGTGTGCCCACAATTCAGGGGGCAGCAGTTTGGATCAAGGTGTCCACAGCCACACTCCCGCTGAAGGTGCAGAGGAGAACCCCTCCTGAGCACTGTCAACCCACAGGGCCCTCAGGTGCTCCTGGGCTCGCAGCTGCATAGTGGCAGGCTCTCCCTCCGTTGTCACCAGTCTTCTTCTTCCTGCCCTCTGCTCTTCCTCTGAATACACAGTCACTGGACTTGGGGCCACCCTACTCCAGAACAGAGTCATCCTAGTACTATATTCAAGGGTGCTGTCTCTAGATAAGGTGACATCCTCAGGTCCTGGGTGCAGGTGAACTTGGGGCAGGTGGAAGCCCACCCCTTCCCCTGAGCCCTCACAGCGCGTTCCTCAGACCTTGCTTTACCTATACAGTGGAGCCCCTTAGACTACGGTGTTTATGTGGGCTCTGCTCCCACCATGTGAGGTTCTGAATTTTCTCTTCATTGGGATGGAATCCACGTATCAGCGTTTTTCCAAGCTCCCGGGTGATGGTTACAGCTGCAGATCAATGGTTCACCTGGCTGGCTGATGTCCCCACCCAGGCAGGCCCGAGGAGAGCTGAGGTCTCTGCTCTCCTGACTCTGGTTCCCGCACAGGGAGGACCCTCACCTGTCTAGTGCAGAGATTTGCAGAATACACCATCACTGCCCAAATGTTTTGCCTTAAAAACACAGGATTCTGCAGGGTGAGGTTCTTTGGTCAAAGGAAACAAAATTTTGGTTAGAGAGAAGGAATAAATTCAGAGATTTGTTCTGCAACATGGTGACTCTAGTTAATGATGAGGCATTGTAGTCTTTAAAACTGCCAAGAAACAAGATGCTAAGTGCTCCCCTGCAATAAAAAGATAAATATGTGAGGAAAAGCATGTGCCAGTCCATCATACACACTAAGAGTTCAATGTAGCTACTCCATCATTTGTACATATTTCCAAAGAATATGTTGTGTACAATAAATATATGCAATCATTATTCACAAATAATTAAAATTATTTTGAAGGACATTGCACCCTCACCATCACAGCTGCACATACTTGCTCAGCCTGGATCTTCCCCATCCAGCAATATTTTCCTTTGGGCATCTACTCTACAGCACCCCTAAAATGCTCCACGGGTTGTGTTTGGGTGCAATGCTTGCACTTCTTGGCTGGGTGACATCTCTTACCTTTTGCAATCTCACCCTGCACACTAGGTGTGCAGTAACCACAAAGTACACGGCCCCTCTTTCTCTTCCTGCTCCCCCAGAGGCCTGGGTGAACCCGGGAAGGGGACAGAACCCATATGCGTCAACTCCGGCCCCTCGCCCTCTCTTTCTTACAACATTCACACAGTATGGTGTTGACCCTCCTTCAGCATCACCCGGCAGGAGCCCAACCTTCTGCCTGTCTTAGTCACTTTCTTATTGCTGGAATAAGATACCTGACACCCGCCACCAGTAGCTTAAAGGAGGAGGGTTTATTTTGGCTCACAGTTTCGGAAGTTTCAGTCCATGGTTAGGAGGCTCAAACACAGAAACAACCTGCTGGAAGGGGCTGGCAGAGGAGACCTGCCCCCCTCATGGCAGTCAGGAAGCAGAGAGAGAGGGAGGAGCCAGGGAGGAGACAGACCCTTCCAGGTCACAGCCACAGTGACCTGCTTCTCCCTACGGGACCCCACCTCCCAACATCAAGTCAGCTCTATTACCCCACGATTCACTCACTGCCTCTGAACGCATGAGAGTTGGGGGCTCATTCTTGATCTAAACCATAACACTCCCTCTCCTAATGCTTGCCCAGCACCCCTACTCCAACCTCATGGATCTAAACACACACAGATGCAGAAACGGGCCGTGTGTCTACTACTGTGTGTTTATCACATTTCATTGAGGACATAATCCTAGGCTGCTTCCAAAACCAGAAACATGATGCTTTCGCTTTGTAATTAGCTTTCCAGATTAAACAAATCAGTGGGTATTTCAACCCTGGATACCACAGAACCAGGAATTTCCCTCTCGGGATTGCCTCCTAAGTTAGCACCTGGCCACCAGGACTGCGGGGCCGACAGGCTTGGGAGAGTGTCTCCCGTCACCGCCTCTGTGGTAAATCAGCAGCAGGGGACGAGTGTCTCCAGCGCCCGGCTCACAGTGGCCAAGGATTCCCGTTCTCTTCCTGGACTTATCAGCCAATGCGGGAAAGCAGCTGTCAATATCGCCTTGTGGCCATCATAAAAAATTAGGTCCGTGGGAGCGGATGGCACAGCGAGGTGATCCTGCTCAGCCTGAATCTGCCCCAGTCCGACTGGAAGGGCTCCCTGCTTCCACCCCTCACCCTCTCTCTCCCTCTCTCCCCCACTCCACAGGCAAATCCCTGGATCTTCTTTTCCTTCCATGTGTCTTGTTTGGGGCATCAATAGCTGTGGTGGTCCAGGAGAACTATGTATCTTCCTGTGGCGCAGGAAGCCACAGACACCGGGAAGGGATGAAGCAGCCTTGCCTGGTGTCACCCAGTGCTGTCACTGAACACCCTCAGGTGGCTCCCGCCTGTCCCCAGGTGGGGATACGGAGGAAGGACAGAGCCTGCGGTGGCCGCGGGGAGGGGCCGTCGCATTTGCTAACGGAGTGGTGCATCCGGAGACCGCCACTTCCTTCTCCTCAAGCCAGCAGCTACCATCGGGCAGAGTCAGCCCTCGGGACCACAGTGCCATCCGCCAGGAAGCCTCCTGCATCGGTGGCAGAACAGAGCCCAGAAGGAGCCTGGAGCGGGCGGCTGGGAGGAGACTAGGCTGCGGCCTGTGACCCAGTCACTCAGCCAGCTCTGCGGCCAGCTGCGTCGGGGGTGTGCTACTACCCTGTGCCTCAGTTCCCCCCGGTGTAACAGGGAAGAATTTAGATTTAAAGATCTCTAAGTGCCTTCAGGATCCGCGGGTACGAAATGCTAAGATGAGAGACTCGACAGGCAGGGTCAACTGGTACCAAAGGGGAGACACCCTGGGCCTCTGTTCCAGCCATTTCACTCCCAACTGGCACACAGCTTTAACAACTAACAACCGTGACCTCAGTGACACACGCAGGTCAGTGCCTGAGCCGAGCACTTCGCACTCCGTCCTCCGAGGGCCTGTCCTCAGCCCACCCCAGAGTGTATTTCAGCCTGCACTCTGTTCCTGGTTGCTACCTACCTTCTTAGAATTAAGGTTGCCTTCCAGGAGCAAAACTGGTAAACAAACATCTAATGAACAAGACAGAAGAGTTAACTCCCAGAGGGAAACTCCGGACAGGGCTGCACTGCCCACAGCCCCTCCTCCCTGCCTAGAGCTGGGCCGGTCCCTGTGTGCGGAGTCAAGGTGCCTGCCTAAGCCATGGCTGGGGCGTGGGCTCCCCCGCTCTCCAGCCCCTGTGCCACTGGAAGCAGAGAACATCAGAAGGCACCAGAGGCCTCAGGGTTGCCTCTCAGAGCAACATCTGGCTGCCCTTGGATTGTGCTACAAGCAAGAAATAGAACTGCTCTGTTGACCACTGTGCTGCCAGCATTAGCACCACAGCAGACCCTACTCCATCCGGACTGCTTCTGTCCTCCAAGCCCCAGAGAAAGCAGCAGCCCCCACCAGCCGGCTCCACTGGGAGGGGGCTCAGCCGGGTCAATGGCTTCCAGGAGGCGGAGCGGGGGCTGTTGCTGACTTGTTTAATCTCCTGGCATCTCTGAGCCTCCAGTCCCCAGTAGCCCTGTACCTTTCTGGCAAGTGCACAGTGTAGCCTTGGGGATGGGAGGTCAGAATTCTGTGGGATCAGAAGAGGTCTGAGTTAAAGCGCTCCCATGACTGTGTTTACTCAGACATAGTAATGACACAGAAGCCATTTGCAGAGAAGATATTTCCGCCCCTACACCAGGCTCATGGGTCAACTTGTTTAATGAACAGCCGAGCAGATGACACATTCATTCACTTCTTCACTTATTCACTCAGTGAACGTTTGTTGAGCACTGACTGGGCAACCATTATAAGATCAGGAGAGACAGCAGTGAAGACAGTGAAACACATAATAGCATGGATATTATATTGTGGAGAACAGGAAGCAACTGATGAACGAAAAATAGGTAAGTACTCAGCAGAAAAACAAGGTAAGGGGAGGGGCCTGAGGAGTGTGCATGGGGGCAGGGCTATCGCCACTTCCTACATCCAGTGGGAAGGGTTCTCGGTGAGGTGACATTGAGCAGGTGGCTGAGGAAGGTGTTGTGACAATTTCCATGGAGCAGGGGCAGAGTGTGGCCTGGTGAGGGGCACAGTGGCTGCAGGGACTTGGGGTGGGGTGAGCTTGCCTGACCAAGAGCTACAGGAAGCTAGGGCTACTGCTTCCTCAGTCTGTACCCTGAATGTCCCCAGAGGCCCACGGGCTGAAGGTTTGGCCGCTGACAGTGGTGCTCCTGGGAGGTAATGGACTTTGAGGAGGCGGGGTCTCACGGGAGGAAGTTGGGTCTCTGGGGTGTGATCCACAGTGTTCCCCTGAAAATAAGACCTAGCCAAAAAATAATCAGCTTTGAAAACCAAGGATCAAAACTGCCAGCTCCATCAGCCTCTCCTTGCCTTCCCTGCCTTACAGAGTAGCCAGCAAGCAGAACAGTGAAGGCAGGTAAACAAGAACGGGCTGAGGGGGCTGGCGTTTTGGAGGAAAGAGGGTAGGAGGGAACCAGGGATGTAGGACTCTCCCCAGCTCTTTCTTTGCTTCCTGGCTGCCACCGTGGACTGTGCTGCCCCAGGCCCAGAGCACAGGGGCTGTGGGACTGTGGTCTGAAACCTCTGAAACCATGAGAAATAAGCCTTTCCTTCTTTCAGGGGTTTATCTCAGGTACTTGTCACAGCAGCAGGAAGCTGATTGAAACAGCTATAGTGACATGAAGGCAGAGGAGGCAGGAGGAAATGGGAGCAGTGGGGAGCAGGTAGCAAAGCTGCATGCTCTTACAAACCAAGCAGGGACTCTGAGCAGAAAAGGAAGTTGTTAAAAGGGAGATGGCAGGGAGATCTCCTTGATCAGGGAGATGGCACCATCCAACAGGTTTTTAAAGGAGAGATCTGGCTGCTGTATTGAGAAAAAACAGTGGAAGAGTGGGTAGAAGTAAGGAGACTTGTCTGGAAGTTATTGCAGTAATCCAAGGAAGTGGTGATATGGTTTCTGTGATCTATGGCACAGTTTAGAAAGTTCTCTTTGGTGAGATCAGCTGTATCAGTCAGTTAGTGCCACATAACAAACCCTCTTGTGGCAATCAATAAGATGCATTCATTTGCATGCTCAAAGAACTGCAGGTCCATAGAGAAGTGCTGCTCCAGGCTGCAGGGCTGCAGGAGATGAGGAGGCTGTGGTCCACAGGGGTTCAATTCAAGTCACAGACAGTACTTTTGTTTATTGTACACAGAGGAAAACACAAACATGCAATGCCCCTTAAGGCCTAGGCTCCAAACTGTTTGTTCCTCAAGCTTCCCACTGGACAAGAGCTAGGCAAGCCCAGCTTCATCCCACGTGACGGTCATGATTAGCAGTCAACTTGTTTGGCTTTGGAGCCACCAAGGGGATCAGTCAAACACACCTCTGGGTGTGTCTGGATGTGTCCTGGAGGTGTGGGTTATACCTGGTCCCTGGACCCGTCCTCTCTGATACACTTTCCAACCTGCTCTACTTCCTGGCCACCAGGAGCTAAGCAATTTTGCTCCACCATGCCCTTTCACCACAATGTTTGCACCTTGGAGCCAGCTGACCATGGACTGAACCACCTGAAACCACGAGTCAAATAACCCTCTCTTCCTTTAACTTGTGAGTGTCAGGAATTCATTCCCAGGCATGGGAAAGCTGACCAATACATCCAGGAAGGAAAATGTACTTCTCCTCCAGTGGGAGAAGCTTCACAGGCCCATGGCAAAGGATATGAACTCTGGGAGAGGGGAGACAGTGCAACCTACCACTCAACCACCGAGAACTGATGCAGTGACCTTCAGCAGGCTGCTCTGACATTAGCAGGCATAAGAATTATCTCAAAAGTCCATCCAGGATAGACTCCTGGGTCCCCTCCACACAGACACAGGCTGACTCAGCAAACCTGAGGCTAGTATTTCCTGTGTCCCCAGGTGACACCAGCACTGCTGGTCCAATGGCTACATTTGAGTAGGAGTGGCTTGCAGGACTGAGGGGTGGCTCCCCAGAACTGAGCATCAGGTCATGAGGACCCCAGATGGGACCACCCCAACTCTTTAGATGATGGCTAACATCTCAGGAGGCAGGGGCAGGCCCTCCCATGGCTGTGAAGGGCAAAGCCCATCCCAAAACATCCCAAGCTTGAGAGCTTCCTTCTAGAATGATGAAATGAACTGTGTCTTGGATGACTGACAGAAACCAGGGAACCTGATACCCATCTGCCCCTCAGTTCCAAAAATGAGCTGCAATCCACAGAGACATCACGGCATGAAACACGCCCTCCCATGTGTCAGAGTGAACAACTCCTGTGGGCGAACATCTGCTAGGAACCAGCTCCGAGAGCAGCCCCGGGGTCGCCAGGGTCCTGCCTTAGAGCCCACCCAGATTGTAGAGTCTCCAAGGGATTCCTTGGGGCTCAGACCAAGGAGAATGGTGCTTCTTCCAGGACTAGGTCTCTGAGGCTATTAGCTCGCCTGCACCCTCCTCCAGGCCCTGCACCACTAGGACATAGGGCCGCTGCAGCCAGAGCTGGGCTCCATGTGCCCTAAGAGTGGTGTCGGCCTCCACCCTTGGACAGGGTCCTGCCCTCCCTGGAGTACCCACAGGACTCGGCCCTGCTCCACACTGTCCCAAAGCCCAGGTGCCGCCACCCATGCCCCGTGCCCCTCCAACTCCCAGCGTCCAGCAGACCAGCTCCTCCTGCGATCCTGGCGCCGGTGGGGCCATGGTTGGGCCCACACTCAAGACAAAGCAGGCCTTCCGCCCCAGACAGAAGGCCTCTGAGAGCATGGCGATCCTCACGGACATTCCACGCTGCAGGGCACCAACCTAGAGTCTTTGAATCACAGCGTTGCCTGCTAAATGTCAAACTCTTCCCAGAACACCTCCAAAATGAGGAGCGCTCAGCCCAGTCTGTGTTTAGGATCCAGCTCTCCCCGCATAGGAAGGCAATGAGAGTGACTGTGCGGGAAATATGCCCTGGAGGAATTTCCGTGCATCTGAGTGGAGCTGGGCTTTTAAATCTCTTAGCAATGTTGGAGTAACAACTCCCGTTCCTCCTAGGCTGGCGCTGGGGACAGGCCGTGAGAAGCCACCTTGGGGCCTCGGGTGGGGGAGTCCATCCTCACACCAGAGTCCGCTTCACACAGTGGTCCTGCCTCCAGAGCCCAGCAGACCTGCTGTGTGTGGGCCCAGCTGGGGCTGGCCGGGGCTGCTGCTTCAGGAGCTGCTAGAGACTCAGTGCGATGATTTCTCTCCCTCTGTGTGTTGCTAGAAACATGTAGGTGCAAATCCAGCGTTAGCCATTTAAATGGACGTAGGAAGGAATGTGTGTGAACCCTTTCTGGATCACACCACATGGAAAGAGTCAGGGGACGTGGAAGCGCTGTTTCCAGGTGTCCTGAGCCCTTGCTGCCTGGCCCAGAGTGTCCAGGCCACAGTGCCAGGGTCCCCGGGGTCCCTTCTGGTCACCCACGGCTCCCAGAACAGCTGACCCCACCAGCGCCTTCTGGGAAGTGTTCTCACCCCTCTGCCTTGTAGAAAGACGGGGCCAGGCTGTTTCTCGGAAACTCTGAAGGAGACAGATGCCGAGGACTTCCAGTGGCACACTCTAGGTCCCAGCCTTCCCAGCGACCCAGAGGCTCCCTGTACCCTGCTGTTCAGAGCCCTTGGACCTGGAGGGGCACCTTCTCCTCAGAGCCCTTCTCAGAGAACCGACGAAGCTCTCACCTGCAGAACCAGGCCTGGTGGTGTGGGACATGGGACCCAACACAGGAGTGGCTGTTCCCCCTGTGGGAGGGACATGTGGTGTCCCCAGGAGTCCCCTCCACATTCCTGGGGGTTCTACCAACTGCAGATCAACAGTATTCAGAAAGTAAAAATTGTACCTGTACTAAACATGTATGGGGACTCTTTATCTTGTCATTATTTCCTGAATAATATCGTATACTGACTATCTACATAGCACTTTTCTTGTATCAGGGTTTTGTTCTGTTTGGATTGAACACAGGGCCTCGGCATCGAGCTATACCCCCCATCCTTTTTTATTTTTTATTTTGAGACAAAGTCTTGCTAAGTCACTAAATTGCTCTGGGTAGGTCAAACTTGTGATCCTCCTGCCTCAGCCTCCCAGAATGCTGAAATCACAGGCATGCACCACTATGCCCAGCTCATACCAGGTAATATAAGTAATGTAGAGCTGATTTAAAATATATAGGAGGATCATGTGGTTATAGGTAAACACTGTGCGTTTTTTATACACACGTCTATGGAGTTGGTATCTGATGGGTCCCGCACCCAGCTCCCTGAGGACAATTGAGACAGCTGCTGCAGGGCTAAGTGGAGTGGAGGGGATGCCCGGGGCGCAGCTGCTGCTGCTCTGACCGCTGCCACCCTGCCCTGCTCCCCTGTGCCCACTCTGCCCTCCCCGACCCCTGAGATTCTTCCTCTGGTGACCTGAACCTGGAAGACACAGTTCCAGCATGGCCAGGTGCACAACTGAGCCAAGCCACATGGGGACTTCCGCCACATCACAGGAGCCCCCGAGGTGGCGGGGACCCACCCACCCACCTGCCACAGCACCCTGCAGGAGGCCACACTGATCATAGCTGTCTGTGTGACCCACACTCCAAGGACATGCATGAGCAGAACCTGTCTAGATGTGAACACTGAGCCCCAGTTTAAAGGGTCTTTTTATTGCTGGCTCCCACATCCTGCTTTACACCAGCTCTTAGGAAACTTGGTAGAGATGTGTGTTCGTGAATAAACTAACCCTCACTTCTCACCAGTCAGCAAATCTTGCCCCAAACGCACTTTGATATCCACAAACTGAGATTCCTCCTTTGTCACACATTTGTGGACAGGCTTTTGAAGAAAAAGGCCTTTTCATATTTGAAGGTGTGGCTTTACATTATTAAACCAAAGACAACACTGAGTGCACCAGGATCTTGGGGAGACACTCGGCAGCCATCTCCCCCCATCACTAACAAGGGCGCCCAGATCAAAGGCAGCAAACACCAGGCAGGGCTCCTAAAGAAAACAGGACTCCCCTGCATTTTACTGACACTGGGTGATGAAACTTGGGGAGACTTTCTTCTGCACACGTGTGCAATGCACACCCACCATAAAATGAACAAAATCTGTGCACGAGGTGAAAATGTTCTGATCTCTGTTAAGGATAACAAAGGGGCCTGGAAATCCAGAGTCAGCCTGGGGCAGAGCAGCTAGAACGTCCATCAGGTGACCGCAGTATCCAAGCAGCAGAGATTAACGGAGGAGAGGGGATATGAGAGCTGATCAGAACCTTCTGTGTAGGATTAAATGTTTCCAGTTGATTACAGCAAGAGACACATCACCATGGATCCCCCTCAGAATCCTCCCCTCACTTCAACACACCTAGCCCATCATCCTCGCCACCATCTGAAGCAGCTCCAGAGTCCTCCTTCGCATCTTTATGAGGTGTAGTAAAAATATGGTGAATGCAGCTGCCAAGTGCCATCCAGCAGAAAGGCAGCTTGTAAAAGCATGACGCTGTGTCCGCATCCACTCTGTTCACCAGATCTGGCACCCTGCCACTTCTGGCTCTTCCTCAAAGTCAAACTGACCATGAAAGTTCAACGCTTTGAATCAATTCAGGACATCAAGGCGGCCAGGACAGCACAACTAAAGACACTCAGGAAAGAGGACTCCAGAGCTGCTGCAGAAACTGGCGAGGATGATGGGGTAAGTGTGTTTATACTGAGTGGAATATTTTGAGGGGGGATTGATGGTAATGTGTCTTTTATTATAATCAATTATTTTCAATTAAACTGTCGTCACATTTTCCTTTACACTTCCTATGTCATGGGACCCAGGAAATGTCAGTGGAGATCTAAGCTGCTTCCCTGGATTTCTTACCAGCCCAGAGTCATCAGAACAATCTTCCTGTCATTGCTGAGCATTTCAGTAAAGTACTTTGGTCCAGTTTCCTTCTTTACTGTACAGTAGGGGTCCCTGACACCCGAGCAAGGGACCAGTATCAGTCCATGGCCTGATAGGAACTGGGCTGCAGCACTGGAGGTAAGTGGTGGACCAGCAAGCAAAGCTTTGTCCATATTTACAGCTAGTCTTCAACGCTCACATCACCATCCAAGCTCCCTCCAGTGAGAAGCGTGCGGCGTTAGAGTGTCATCAGAGCATGGATCCGTGCACACGTGAAGGATGTGGGGTCCACGCTCCTCATGAGAACCTAATGCCTGGTGATCAGAGGTGGAGCGGAAGCAGGGAGGCTACCACTGGGGAGTGTAGTCATTATGTATGAGAAATATACACTAATAAAAAAAGAATTAAAAAAAAAAATAAAGCAAATACCCCCTTCCCTGGTCTGTGCAAAAATTGTCATCCACAAAACTGGTCCCTGGAGCCAAAAAGGATGCAGACCATTGTTCTGCTGCACAGCCCTAGCAAAGGCCAAGTAGCAAACAGTAACAATAAACAGCTCAGGTTTTTCTTCTCAATCCATCTAAAAAGGTTTCAGATTCACTTTGGCTGCAATCATTTCTCTCCAATACCATAAAAACAGAAGTCAGGTACAAAATCATTGGCTGAATCCCTTAGAATGCTGCTTCACAATGTTAAATCCCTGCCATGAGTTTATGCTCTTACCAATTCCTTGTTTGACAAAATGTTTCCTGTCTGGTGATATTCTGGTACATTGAGGAAATCCACTGACATGTTAATTCAATAAAGTTTTAACTCGTGTTTTATCGTAGACTCTACGTTAGGCCCCCGGAAAGCAAATCCAAAATCCAGCCTCTGCCCGAAAAATAACTGTGATCTGAGAGATGATGTGGAGACAGTAACCAGAAATTACAGGACAGAGGGGTCAGCTGGCTGGGTGTCACACAGAGAGACTCAGCAAAGGTCAGAAGCTGGTGGCCAAGCAGAGCCCAGGAGTTGAGGGAAAGGACGGAGAATGGACAGGGCTCCAGGACCGAAGTGCACATGCAGCTACCATAGAGAAGAAAGGGGACGGAAGTCAAGAGCCTGCAGCCCACCCCAGTGACAAAGCAGTCAAGATAAAATGGAAGCCACAAATGGTCTACCAGACACTAGAAAGAAAATCAAAACATCTGAAATCCACCTTAATAATATATCTTATTTTACCCCAAATGGCCAAAACTCTATGATTTTGCATCAGTATAAAAAAATATTGGGATATTTTACATTCTTTTCTTGGACCTGGTCCTGGAAACCCTGTGTATATTTCAGACTTATAGCACAACTGAATTCAAACACCAAAACTTCATCAGCACCGCTTGACCTGTGTTTGACTTTGTAAAACTCAGAGCTGAGATCTAGACCCATGCATGCCAGTGATTACAATCCTACTAACAAGGTTTTCAACCACCAAATCATGTTATCTGCTTTTAATGTTGGAATAAGTCAAGTTAAACTAAAAATTCTGCTTCTGGGGTTCATAGTAACATTTCAAGTTTGAGGCCTCTTCTGTCAGGCGGCTGCCCCACGGGCAGTGGGGAGTCACAGTGTCAAGGCCCAGAGCAGACCTCAGAGATGGGGTCCAGGGGCAGCACTGCAGCACGAGAGGAAGCCCACTTCCAGGGTCACATCCCAGCAGTGGGGGGTTAGGGGTTGAGGAAAGGTGAGGAGCTGTCACTAACGCACATTTCTCAGATACTGACTCTGTAAGGAAGAAGAGAGAGAGTACAGCAGTCATGGGGAACGAAGAATCCCAGGAAGATTCCGTGTGAGATACAAGTAACTGGTATTGATGGGGTCCAGGAAAGACACGATACTGAGATGGCCTGAGATGTGGGAGTCATTCATGCAAGCTGTCGAGCCTGTTTCTCTGCAAGTCGCTGCTTACACAACATGCAACGATGATGCTCCAGATAACAAAGCATGCTTAGCGAGTGCGTGTGTAGGTTGTAACTGCTGCACTGTTTTAGTGATTCAATGTGGAACTGTGGAAGCACAGATTCTGTTTTGGAAGAAAGATGCTGGGGGCCCCTTCAGGGCATTAATCTCTGGGAACGCACCCTGTTTGGAGTTCGGTGCTGGCTGGGCCTGGGGCTTTGCTGGTGACCTGTGAGAATGACAGGGGTGAGTTAGGAGCGGGCCCGAAGAAGGACACAGTCCAGGGTAACAGCAGCCCAGGGCTCCCAGCCTCTAAGACATTGTCATTGCAAGTAGCATGTGAAAGGGGTGAAGAGCCACCTCCAGAGTCCTTTGATTTGTCTGCGTGAGGTCCTGTGACAGGCCCTGCTCAGCACCTGGAAGCAGTAAGGAAAGACCGTTTACCCCGACCAGTCCTGCGGAGGAGGAAACTGCTCACACAGGCAGAAAATGTGTCTCGCCCACTGCAAAGCCCCTGTGCGTGTCTCAACCACCAGAGGGAAGAATCCCGAACACAAATCCAGGAATCTGTCTGGGGGAAGATGAGTCCGGCTTTTCTGACGGCTCTGGGGAAAGGCGGCGCCCCGTGTCCGCCTCCTCCCTGCCCCGCTCGTGTTTCCTTTTGCTGACCTGGAGCCAATAAAGCTACTGACAGAACCAAGTACTAGAAATATGATTTTAAAAGTTTATCCATCTGGAGTAGCAACCCTGGTGCACAAAAAGAGACAGTTGCTTCTACTGGATTGTAGAATCCCACTGCCGGCCACATCTGAGACTTCTGCGAGGGAGAGAGGGCCTGGAGAAGGGGCTGGGCCGCGGCGCCAGGCGCCCGAGGGGGACCCCGAGGGGTTGCACCGTCCCGGCCGTGCTGGTGGGGAGCTCGGCTAAGGGCCCCGCAGCGCCTGCTCCACAGGACAAGACGTCGGGGTCCGTGATGACGGCCTCTCACGCTTGTGAGAAGTACCTCCCTTACATTTCCCTACATAGTTTGCTTTAAGCTTCATAGCAGCCCTGACAGATGAGGAAACTGAGCCACTGAAAGCTTAAGGAAACTCCCCAACAGCACAGCTGGTGAGGTGCAGAGTCAGAGCTCGAACCTGGATCCTTTGGCTCCTAGTCTGCCCCAGAGTATGAGGATGAAATGTGACTTCTACACTTCTACAGCATAATCCTGTGCTGCACTAACTTCCTTCCTGATGAGGGTTCTCGTGCTTCCAAAAGAGCCGTGAATCCAGGCGCCTCTTGAGACAGCGCAGGGGCACCGGGCTTTGCTAAGGATCCGAGCCGGTGGCAGCAGGCCCCATGGGGACTTCACATGCTCTCCTGCGGTCAGACCTTGAAGAAATGGCTCCTGCCAGGGGTGCTGGGGGTCCCCAAGAAGCACAGGAGAACACAGACCTCCATCACAGAGCACGAGGAGCCACATCAACGTACCGCTCCCTGGTGCAGTCGGCCTGCCGGGGTCCACAGAGTGAGTGCCAGGGCCCACACGTGAGGCCAGGATGGCGTCCAGCTCCTCTGAGAGGCCAACAGCAGCCACGGCACCAGAAGCCCAGGAATCAGAAAGGAGAGCTCGCTCGGCTCCCACCTGTGCGACAGTCCCCCCACTGGGGCTGGTGGCAAAGTGACCCGCCTCGCCCGCAGGTGGATGGAGACCAGCGCTGAAGGTGGTCAGGATCTATGTAGGGCAGGGCACAGGCACCTGTGTGACTCATTGTCCACCAGGCCTCCCTGCCTGGCACCAGCCACGTTCTGGACTTCACTCCTCACTGAGACACCAGGCTCAGCCCATAGCCCACCACCCATAGCCCAGCTACATTTCCTGCTCGTCCCCCACTTGCTCCACCCCCTGACGCCTGAGAAGGCTCTGCTGTGCCCAGGCAGAGGTCCCCGAGGCCTCTCTCCAACCCCAGCGGACAGAGCAGTCACTGGCTGTTTTCACACACCAGGACACAGACACTGCAGGGTGAACACGGTGCCTCACAGGCCCAGGCTTCAGGGCAGGGCAGGGGAGACGCCCACACGCATCCAGGGCTGCAGGGACTCCAGTGGGAAGGCTCTGAGGAGATGTGTTGTGCCCAGACTTGTGCACAGCTCACAACGAGAGGCCAAAAATACAGACCAGCCAGCCGCGCGTGGGCAAAACCCAGCCAAGACGCCCAAGGCCAGTGGAGCAGGCGCGTGAGGCCCGGGCTGAGGGTCAGGAAGATCAGAGAAGGGAGGGAGGAGACAGGCGTTCTGCCACCCTTCACGGTCACAATCCGGTTCTGGCAAACAGGAACATCGACTCTCAAGGCAATAATAAACGTCCAAAGACAGAAAGAGGGAGCCAGACCCCAATCGTTTTCATCACTCGAGGCTGGATTCGGGTTTCCACTCTCACATTTGCCTTGTTTGTAAAAACAGGGCCAGGAAAGAGGCTTTGCACTGGAATTCTTCCCCGGCCTGGCTTCTGTTGCCCGTGGGGGACCCAGCTTCCACCAGCCCAGCCGGTGACGCTGACCGCTCCCAGCAAAGACTTAGATGCAGAGAGCAGAACTCACCTTGAGAAAAGCAGCAAGACTCTCCGAAGTTAGGAACCAAAATATTTAGAAAGGCATCCCACCCAAAAGTGATTTAAGTGTATCCAACAAATGGGAAGTCTCCATCCGAAGAACAGAGGCAACAGCCAGGTGAGTCGAGGCCTGCAGGGGACAGGAAGGACCTGCACTTCGGTGAGGCCCGAATCCAGGTCCCCGTGCACTCAGCACAGTGCAGCTCTCCACACAAGCACGGGCCAGCCCGGCCTTCAGCAGCACGCAACGGGAGGACGCCCCGGGCAGCGGCACCCTGGGCCAGGACAGAGCAATGCACAGACTTGCAGCTTACCTGCCTTGGCCCGTCGCCTGATGGATGAGGACTTGAACCCAGGCAAAGGGAGTCGCCAGCCCCAGGTCACACAGGGCAGAGTGACACAGCCGGGCAGGACTCAGCTCTGGAGTCCTGGCCCAGAGAGGGGTGCGGCACCCTGAGCCATCAGCCAAGAGGCCAGGGCTTTGCCTGAGGCTGCTCCAGCCAGAACCTGTGCCTTCCTCTACCTCCTGGCTTCTGCTTTCTGCCTCCTCCATCCCCTAGCATGTGGCCTGGGGGTGCAGGTGCCGTGGCACCTAGCAGCAACGACTGGGGCCGGAGGAGAGGACCCGGGGCGGGCAGGCCTCAGCCTGGCACCCGAAGAAGTACAAAGTGTGATGGAGACATGTGATGAATGCTTACATTTTTGAAAACTGTATTACAGTGAAGGACGCATTGCCACGGATCCTCCTCGAAATCCTCCTCCTCGCTTTGAACATGCCGAGCCCATCAATCTTGCCACTCTCTGAAGCAGTTCTAGAGTCCTCTTTCGTGAGTGTCTTTACAAGGTGTAATAGAAATATGGAGAACGCGCTGCCAAGTGCCATCCAACAGAAAGGCGGGCTCAGAAAACATGCTGCTTTGCCTTCATCCACCTCATTCACCGGATCTGGCACCATGTGACTTCTGGCTCTTCCCCAAAGTCAAAATGACCACGAAACATAATGTTTTTAATCCATTCAGGACACTGAGGCAGCCACCACACCTCAACTAAAGATACTCAGGAAGAGGACTCCAGAGCCGCTTCAGAAAGAGGCTAGGGTGGTGGGGTAAGAGGGGGTATTTTGAGGGGGACCGATGGCATTGCATCTCTTACTGCAGTAATTTTTAAAATTCAAACACTGTCTTTTCTAATCACCATCTTAAGTAAGAAGCTTTGAGGAAGAAGAGGGGCTGCAACCCTTTGAGTCGGCTGGCTTCCAGGTGTCCGATCAGCTACAGTTGGATGAGAGTTCGCGCTCGTGGTCCCCACACCACACTGCCCGCAGTGGGCCTCTGGCCCTGGAAAGGGGCACAGGGCCCGCGCCTGGGTGTCTCCACTCCCTGCCCAGGGACTCCAGGCAAGGATTTGGCCCAGCTTACAGCACTGACAGAGGTCCGGAGTGTGGACTAACTTCAAATCTCATATTTAAAATAAGTATCAGTTATGGACATTCTTACTGACAGCAGATAGTAAAATCAAACATTTTCATGTAATAAGTTCATATCTCATCTTCAAGGTTACTTATTGAAACATAAGAATGGACACCTGGGCACAGTGGCACACGCACCTGTAATCCCAGCACCTGAGAGGCTGAGGCAGGAGGATCACCATGAGTCCAAGGCTGGCCCAGGCTACATATTGAGTTCAAGTCCAGAGTGAATTATATAGCAGGACCTTGTCTCAAAACAAAACAAAACAAAAGAATGGGCTACCACCTAATAAGCAAACTCTCCCAAGTGTCTGAAGAGTATGGTAGGGTTGTTGCGGGGTCCCCAGGAAGCTTCTGCTCTGTGTGCTCTCACTTGGCTGCCCCTGGCAAAGGGAATCTTTCCTCACCCTCCTGGCCCTGGAGACAGAGTTCCAGGGATATTAAAGTACTTTATTGAGAAAAAGAAAGCTCTACGGACAAATAAGTTCAGAGAACACTTGGTTAAACACAGAGCAAGAGCCTGCCTTATGATGCCTCCCTTACAAGGCTACGCCATTGCCGCCCAGCACAGGTGGCAGGACCCTGGGCTGCACTGGGTGAGAGCCCACTCACCACAGGTTCCCTGAGAGCAGGGCTCCCCATTTCCCACCCTAGCAGCGTCTGTGCTGACCATCTCCAGTGCGGGCCTGTCTGATGTCCCCAGGCTCCCTGGCAGGTCCCTGTCTCTCCCTGCCCTCCTCCTCCTCCTCCAGCCTCTGCCTTTTCCTGCAGTCGCTAAAGCCGACACCCCACAGTCCTGGCCTCTCTGTGAGACCAACCAAGCATCTAAATAAACAGTGTGGCTGCAGAAAATCCAACGCGTGCTCTACCCACAGAGGGAGCAGTCACCTTCCTCCTGTCCAAAGCAGGACCACTGGGCACAGGCTTACCATCGACTGCAGGGGTAAGGAAATGTAAAGAAAGCTAATTTGTTCCCACTCACTTTCAGGCAAGGCCTGTTGTATTGTGTGAGAGTGTGAGTGTGTGTGTGAGAGTGTGAGTGTGTGTGTGCACTTTAGAACCAAAGAGTCCCAGTGCCAAGGAATCAGGTCGATCAGCCTTCAGTCAAGCGCCCTGGTCTGTGGGAACCATTCTCCCAGCTGCCACACAGTCATCCCCAGGCCCTCCTGGGGACCCCAGAGCAAAGAGGACGCCCCCAGCAGCTCCAGCTGTGTCCAGCAGGAGCAGAACCGGACCAGGCCTGCGCTGGGTTCCTCCCTGGGTACCAGTCTAAAGCCACACATGGTGCTCTTGGCACAGCCTGTGCGATTTCCCCATTTGCCTCGTTGATTTTGTTCTGTTTTGTGCTTGCGAAGCTGCCAGCACTGGGGGGATGTGTCTGTCCTCAATGCTTTATCTCTGTCCACGGTCAGCCTTACCAAGCCCCACCCGCGTCCTGTGCTCTGCAAAGGGCAGCCTGGGCATGGAGAGCAAAGGCCAGGACTGCGGAGCATTTCACATTTGGAAGCGGTCACAGAATGTGTGAACCAAAATGCCAAAATGAAATTATATTTAAGAAAGGACGCTGACAGCGGGTGCGGCCCTGCCGCGGTGGGCGCAGCTTCCCGCAGAACACGTGTCGCCAGCTGCTCCTGTGCTGAGGACACGGTTGAGCAAGAGATGCTGCAGAAAGAGGAACGTCTGGGGTCCACTTCCTGTCATCATGCGTGTGCGTGATCATCTGCTCAACACGACACGAGCTGTCCACGTCTCCACACACAGATCACACGGCGTCTCCCTCAACTTCCTGTGCTGTCTCAGGGTACCTGCGGCCCGTAATTCACGGCCAGTAGAAGTTTATCTACTGCACGGTTCTGGAGGTGGAGGGGGCAGGAGCCTGGTCCAGCCCCTGAGCAGGGGAGGCAGGAGGCAGAAACGACATGGGCCGGAATACAAGGCAGATGCTAAGAAACAAGGGAGGAGGAAAAGAAGGGGGGAGGCTGGAGGAGGAAGGAGCACCCAGGTTAGCACTGGAGCTGACTTCTGGGGTTCGCCAGCCGCCATAACCTCTCCCCTCGGAGTACAGGAATTTCTGTCTTCAGACCCCAGGGGCCTGGACTCCCTCCACACAGCGCCTACTCCTGGTGATCCTGGGAATTTTTCCTCTCACTCTTGGGGAGGTAGAGATGAGCCTGGCCCCAACCTCAGCTTGAGTGAGGGCTCTGGCCTCCATCCTGCAGCTTACAGGATACAGGTCCGGGCCTCCTGAGGGAAGCACTTTCCTAAGCAAGACAAGACATTTTCTAACACCCTGTCCTGGGAGGGCATCAATAACGGGCTTGGTGCACACTCCTGGCTGCTTTCAAATTAAACTGTGCATGGCGTGTGTGCATTTTGTGCCCAGCTTTTGCTCCAGGCCAAAGAGACCTGGTCCGACTTGAATGTGATGCTTCGACATCCATAACCTGTGTCCACACTGGTGGCCTGGGGCTCCAAGCAGGGACCACAGCTGCTCACGAACTGCCTGTTTTCAGCCTGTGTCCTCAGTGTCAACAGCTAGGTGAGGTCACAACAAATTAGTCCAGTTACCTAAGAGAGTGTAAGCAAGGAAGGAAGGCAGGCAGGCAGGTGAGTGGGCAGGAAGGAAGGAAAGGAGGGAGGAAGGAAAGGAGGGAGGAAGGAAAGGAGGGAGGAAGGAAAGGAGGGAGGAAGGAAAGGAGGGAGGAAGGAAAGGAGGGAGGAAGGAAAGGAGGGAGGAAGGAAAGGAGGGAGGAAGGAAAGGCATCTGGAGACTTTTTAAACTCCTTACTAGTCAGCAAGTTCTTGGGTCTTGGGCTTTATCTTCATATAAGTGCCGAAGCACCCAATCGGACCTAGGTCAGCTCAGTCAGCCAAACAATGGTCTATTTTCGCACAAACTAAAAACAGTGATTCCCCGAATTTGTCGCATTGGAGCCGTTCTGGTGGACCATCCTTGTGAGGACATAGCTAAGCCATCCTGGAGCCTGGCCACGGGACCCAGCCAGTGGGAGCCCTGTCCACACCGGTGAGCACAGGTCTTCCCAAGAATAGGTCACCGGGTTTGAGGCGCCATCATGGGTGTGGGGGGCACAGCAGGCCTGAGCTGACCTCCCAGGCCGAAGTCAACAGACCCTTCGCCTTGGTTATTTTACTTAGATAGCGTCATCAGTCTCAAAGACGACATGCCGTCTACACAAGCCAGACCGTGCCCACTGCTGTGGGGCAGCCACCTTGCGAAGGTCTGATTTTTCCACTGACTCATGGGGACAAAAACAAAGGGAAAGATGGGAGGAGTTTTGTGAATTCTTTGTCTTCACTCAGTGTCACTGAATTTTTCCAGAGGTCTAGGGAAGAAAACAACCCTCAGAACCTTGCTCCCCAGTGCTGGGGTGGAACCCAGGGTCCCGCCCATGCTAGGCAGGTCCCCACCACTGCACTCTGCCCCAGCCCGGCCAGGCTCCTACAGCAAGTTCTCCGTGTGCATCCTAATTCTCCGTGACTGCAGAAGACCACACACAGAGCTCCTCCCTGTGATGTGACGGCAGGGTGGCCGCTGGTCTTGATCCTCCTGCGGGAGGGAAGAAGCAGAGAGAGGAGGAGAGGGGGAGAGAGGAGTGGAGAAGGGTAGAGAGGAAAGAAGAATATGCTTTGGATCTGAGCTTGGCATTGTTCATAGAAAAATAGCGCACACCAAACAAGTTTCTCCTTCCTTTTCAACAAAATACTCTTTCAGGCAAACAGATGGGCGACACACAGAACTCTGCATCCACATGATGGTCCCAGAAGACGTGCTGTTTCTTCTCCTGCAAATACCTCTTTTTGCCTAGAGGCGGTCTTGCTGCTGTGTCCCCAGGACTGGCTCCCTCTCCTCTCAAAGGAGATGCCCTCCCCAACCCAGTGACACTTCCCACTTGCTCTGCACCCGAGGTCAGCCCTGCTCTCTCTGCCCGGGGCCACAACCTTGCCCAGCAGAACAAAGCCGCCCCTGGCCCCTGCGGTCTTTCCCTCCCAGTCCTTTCCTCAGAGCAGCCCCAGCAAATGAACAGCTACCCCAAGGGACAGACCGGCCTCCTAAAAGGACAGACAGACAGAACAGCAGACACAACAGTGCCCGCGAGATCTGGGTCTGCAGGGAAAGAAGCACGGCTTTGACCTCCCTCTTCCTGCTGAGAACACAGGCCCAGACTCGCTGCTGGCCCGGCCGTGGGCAGCATCACGGTGGTCTTGTCCAGACTGGGGGACCCGCCCAGGAGGAGGAGGCGACACGGGGTTCGTAGGAAACACCAGAAGCCTAGTGCCAGGGCTGCAGCAGGCAGCGAGGCTTCATGATCTTGGTTGCCATGTTCGTTGTCTTCTCTCAACAAGAAAAGTCCGTGAACGCTCACCCTCTTTGCCCACCAAAAGAATTGCAGCAAGATGAGAACCCACAGGAATCAAAACCCAGAGGCCCTGTTTCTCTGTGACGCGCTCTCCAGGGCTTGGTTTGGAGGTGGGAACTGAATGTGTTAACATAAACGCCGTGTTTACAAATCCACAATCATCTAACCTTATCCAGTTTGGCCTTTTGAGGTCTCAGTGGCCCATGATCAAACACAGTCCAAAAATATTAAATGGAAAAATTCCAGAAACAGTAATTCAATAATTCATACTTTCAGGGGATTCTGGTTTGTTTTTGCGTCTGTGTTTTTGGTGTCAGGAATGACATCCAGGGCCTTGCGCCTGCCAGGCAGGCACTCACACCAAGCAGCGCCCCAACCCAACAAGTCCTAAGTCGTAACCTGCGTGCTGTTCTTAGTAAAGCGGTGAGATCTCGGGCCATCCTGCTCTGCCAGCCTGGGCTGCGGATCGGCCCTCTGCCCAGCGTGTCCGTGCTGCGTCCACTGCCTTCTCATTCAGGTAACAGGTCTGGACTGGAAAACACTAAAATTTCTGGAGAGGTTATGTTGCTGATAAAGAGGCCACCGCTAGAGCTCGGCAGAGTCGAAGTCACTAACTCCAGAACGAGAACCTTGCAGAACTCAGTCTTTGAGCCCCAGGAAGCTCAGCTCTCTACAGGGAAACATCTGGGGACGGGGCAGGGAGGCGAAGACAGCAAGGGAGCCGGAGCGCCGAGCTTTCAAGAGACCTTCCCGCTTGGGAACAAGGAAGCTCCATCTTTCCCAAGTGTCTCCGCCTTGCTAAATATAGATCCAGCTTGGTTTTTATTATGCCACCTCTAGCTGAGTCACATTCTTCATTTGTTTCATTCAGAAATGAGCGCCCTGAGCCGCCCTAATCCCAGGAAGCCGGCAGCCGAGCTGGCCCATTTCCAGCTGTCCTCCTGCAGGAATGTGTCCTGGCCCACCCCAGCAGCACACCCCGCATCTCAGGAGCACTTCTGAGCATCACCTAAAGATACGAGGACAGTGTGATTTCAGGAAATCCACCAACAGAATTCACTACTCGAAGGCATCAAAGAGAACCATGCCCGCTGGACACTAAGAGGCTTTGAAGAGCACTGACCCTCCATATCCACTTTAATGGAAAAATTCCCCATAAAATAGCAGCAAGCGTCCTCAGCAGGCATGGTAAGTCTCCCTCAGGTGGAAGCAACACTAATTCTCCTTCGATGGCAGAATTCCGGGGACCCCTCACGAAAGATCAGGAGCAAAATAAAGATGCCACTGCTGCCACCATGATTTAAAATCATGCTGGAAAATATAAAAAGGTGAAGAAGGGAGAGGTGAAGCAAAATTATCGTTACTTGTAGGCAATCTGATTATATACCAGGAAACCCAAGAGAGTCTACGGGCGTGTCTTTCACACATTTGCACATAGTGAGCCCGACGTGTGCAGGGTGATGTTGGAGCTGAGGTTCAGCAGAGACCCGAGATGGGTGAGGGCGGCTAGCTCTGCAGGGAACCCGGAGATGCCCTCTCCACAGACAGCCTGTGGGGGGAGCCCCGAGGAAGTGGGGACCCCTGATACAGACCACAGTGGCTCCTGGCCTAGAGGGGGGTCCAGAAACAGTGGCAGGCAAATGCAGAGGGGCTGCCCTGCAAGGGTGGGGAGCTGGGGAAGAACTGGTGCTTCCCCAATGCAGAGGGCATTGCGAGCTGGCTCTCCTCCACCCCAAGACAGCAGGGCACCGCAGGGCCACCTCGCAGCAGCACGGCTGCCATCACAAACATCAGACAACAGCAGCCACGGGCAAGGACGTGGGGAAACAGGAGCCCTGTGCATCGGGGTGTGGCTCTCGGGGCCACGAGGGTGTCTGCAGCCACTGTGGAAAGCAGCCAGGTAGTTCTTCAAAAGCCAACGCAGAGTCACCGGACGGTCGGCCTGGCCACCACCGGGGACACACTCTGCAGAACCGGAAGCAGGGAATTGGGAAGACATTTCTCACCCCCGTCCCCAGCAGCAGTGTCCACAGAAGCTTCAGGCGGAAGCTCCCCAAACATCCCTCAGGGCACGAAAGGACGGACACAAGGGACTGTCCACCTTCTGAGCAGCGGCTAGCACTGGCCGGGGCCAGCAAGGTCTCTGACAAGGACAGGCTGAGCAGACATTGCACCATCAGGAAGACAAACATTTGCACGAGGCCAGAAGAAGGGGACAGGGCCTCAGTACTTAACAGGGGCGAGTATTAGCCAGTCCCGGGGAGGGCAGCACAGCAGAGTGATGTGTTCAGTGCCACCAGTTAAGACAGCCAGCTCTGCGGCTTGTGTTTCACACACTCAGGTCAACAGGTAAAGGAGCAGGAGTGGGCCTGGGCTGGGGGTCTCTGTGAGAATATTGTTCAGATGCCCCATGTGGCTTCCGCTGAAAATGGTGGCCAACAACGGCCCTTAAATCCTTGCAGCAATCTCTGGGAACATGAGAAAGGCTCTCATGTGAGAGCTCACAAAGTGCTTCCAGTCCCTGGCCCTCCTCTCTCTGGGCACCACCTCCAGCATGGCACCGCCCCGCCCTCACCAGGCATCAGAGGACACTAGACAGCCCCGGGCCGTCCCGGCTGTGCCCTCCTCCCCGGCTCAAGCATCTGGACGGTATGCCCTTCGCCCAGCAAGCTTCTTCGCTCTTGTGCGGGAGTGAGGCACTAGGGGACACATGGATGGGCGCCCCACAGAAAGCGCTGTTGGCAACACCGTTTTCTTCTCCTCAAAGTGGCCAGAGTTTGGACAACTGCAAGCAAAATGTTGCAGAGATCTCACAGCCGGGACCCAGAAGCTCACTGAAGGTGGCAACGAGGTCATAAAGGGGAGCACTTGTGAGTGGGGTCAGCACCTCGTGAGCCCAGAGAGCCACCTCACAGCCAGGAGACAGCTGACCAGCTAGGAGGGGTGATCAGAAAGTGCAGGGAACGTTTACACTAACTACGATGTATCACAGTACAAGACACATTATCAAGGGTCCCTCTTCTCTTTATCCCACCCCGCGCGCTTCAAACACACCAACCTGCGGTCCTCGCCACTTTACGCAGCAGCTCTGGCGTCGTCTTTCCTGAGTGTCTTTAGTTGTGCTGTCCTGGCTGCCTTGATGTCCTGAATCGATTCAGTGCTTTGGTCTTGGGTTTCTCAGCCTCCAGAGCTGTGGGAAATGCTTTCTAATGCTCGAAAGCAACCCGGTCTGCAGCTGAGCCCCATCCCCAGGTCACAGGGCCCCACAGAGAGCCTTGACGCCAGCCCAGGGCTCTGTGCCGATGTGCTGCTGGCCGCAGCGCCCTGTGTGGCCTCCGGAGGCCTCACATCCTGACTGTTTCAACCCGAGAGCCACGTCGCTCCCGCCAGCCAGCTGGCACCCCGTGCCTCCTCGAGGAGAGCGGAGCTCCCAGGAACTGGGAAGGCGGCTACCCAGAAGGTGCGTCCTGATTAACACAAAGCAAAATCCCATTTCCTGTGTCTAGGAGATAGGAAAGGACCCGCCGAAGGTGGTCCCCGAGGTCCTCCCACTGGCTCAGCTTGAGGACCTTCCCGCTGCCAGGCCGGGCCCTCTCTCAGGGAAGAAGCTCCGCTGAGACTCGGGCCTGCGCGGGGCCGCCACACTCAGGTCCATCGTCCCTCTCCAGCTCTCAGCCCGGCCAAACCCAGTTCCGTGGCTCCGGGTTTTCCATGTGATGCGATTTTTGGAAATGCAACTAATTCTGAAAGAGCATCTCAGATTTCAAACTACAGTTCAGGGCTATTTCCAGGAAGGAGAGCGAGGGGTGCAGAGCTTCCTCCCCTGTGCCCTGACCCTTATGTAACCACGTCGCTGGCCCAGTGGCAGAGCAGAGGGGACCGCACAGCTGAGCTCGGGGTGCACTGGGCCAGCTTCAGGCCTCACTGCACCTGCTGCTGAGCTGCCTGCCCGCTCTAGTGCTGGGCTTCTAAATTCCACTAGAGGGGAGCAGCAGTTTCCAACAGGAAGAGGAGACGGAAAGCAGCGGAAAGTGGTTCCTCCTCCTGTGGTCTGCTCTATGAAACATTTGCCCTGTAAAGTGTGGTCTTAGTGTAACCACAGCGATACAGTGGTTAATGGATGTCCCACTAGTCCCGATCACAGGAGTAAGTGTGCTGAGTATGGATCGGCATCACCCCAAATTCCCACAGATGGCTAAAGCCACACCCGGTCTGACCCCCCAGGAAGCCGCAGGGTTCTGTGGTCATCAGGGCGAGCCCTAGAAAGTGACAGGAAGTCCAGTCATGGGTGCTACTCGGACCCCCGGAAGCTCCACCCACCATCTCCAAGGCTGTGACCAAAGCCAGTGCCATGTATTCAGCAGGTGCCCGCATCCTGTGCTGTGTCTGGCCCTGAGCCTTAGCGTGCCTTCTCCTCATAGCCACGTTTGTCACATAATCCCCAGTTCTGCATGGAGGGTGCTGTTCACGACGCTGGGCCAGCGGGCCTCTGCCTGGGTGGCTGGCTTGCATTATCCTGAGACCTGGCATCTCCAGTGCACCAGCAAGTACAGGCTGTTGGGGCACAGCCAACAGAACACCGTCCTGAAGGAGCGATATGCTGAGCTCAGGTACCCAGGGCAGGTGGGGAGGTGCAGCCCAGTGCTGCCACACGTGTGGGTTTGTGGGGTTGACGCCACGAGTGGCAGCAAGCTCTACCAGTGGCCACAGGCACCAGAATGCCCAGGCTCAGACACCAGGCGCTGTGGGTGTGGGTTCTGGTCACAGACACCGGCACCTGCCCAGGGAGCGCTCCAAGGGCACCGGGCGGGGAGAGGCCCCGAGGCCAGCAAAGGCATGGGGCGAGGAGGCTGCGCCATCTCCCATCTCAGCTGCCCCCAAACTTTTCCCGCACATTCTGTCCTTACCGAGTTCCCAAGGCAGGACTGCTGACACCAGACGGCAAGCACCGTGCCCTTGCCGAGGGAGGCCAGAGCAGGATCCACTCGAGGAAGCTTCCAGACACTCCTCCACAGCCTGCTTCTGTTTACTCTGCTCTTGCTGTCCCAGTTCCCTGCGCTTGCCCTCACGGGACACTGAGCTTCCCAAGACTCGATGACGGTGTCTTTCTCTGCTGTGCCTGCCTGTCTACAGGTGCTTTCAGCGGGACAAACACCACCCACACATCTCTTTGAACAATTTCTTCCAAATTTCTCTTGCAAATATAGCTTTGCTTTCATCCAATTGTAAAGAGAACTCACACATCTGAACAATACACTAAAGAGGAAAAAGAGCAGAAATATCCCCAAAGTCCAGTCTGTGCATGGTGGAGCACATTTTGCGACATACAGCCATGTATTCTGATTTCTGCCACCACAAAACAGAGAGTACAGAGGCTGATTTGTCTGCCGCCGGCTCACTAGCTCTTCTTGGTGGAAAAGGACCTCGTGGCTGAGCCCCAGAGGCCCCCGTGGCGAGAGAGTGGGACTCAGAGTTGAGACACAGGCCTGTAGACTTCTGCAATGCGTGAACAGGTTTCAAGTGCAGGGTGCTGTCTTGGGAACTTAGCCACCGACTCCCTGAGCCTGCCTCCTCCTGTGGGCCATGTGCTGCCTGCCTCTCCTCGCCGTGGCTGCCTCGGACCCTGGACGCACCGCCAGCGGGACAGGCCGTCCTGAGCCACCAGGCTTTACAGGAGCAGCAAGGCACGCACGTCCTGAGGGACGGAGGCAGAGCCTGGCCAGGGCCGGTGTGGGGAGTGGCTGGGTGCGTGGCCATCCTGGAATGAACAGGAGCAGGATGGTGAACCTTTCAGAGTTTCAGTGATATGAACCGCCCACTGCGGCACACGTGCCCTGGGTTTGCCCCCGCTGAACAGGAAGATCCGGCACTCATGCCCCAGAGGACCTACACGAGACACCCCCAGCCCCTCCCCAGTGGAATGGGACCGCTGCTCAGGACGGCCTGCAGCCCCTGGGGTGGGTCCGGGCAGGGTGGGGGCGGGCCTGGAGGACGAAGAGGCAGGAACCTCCGGAAGCCCTTGACTTCTCCCTCCAGCGATCGCCAAGCCCCATCGCAAGTCAGTCTCTGCTGTCACCCTCGGCCCTGGCCCCCAGCCCTGGTCACCTGCTCCCAACCACAGGCTCCCCCCGGCCTCTGACCTCCAGGCTGGCGCTCCCCAGGGCACTCTCCATATCACAGAAAAATACTTCACACACAGACACGTGAGCACACACACGTATACACAGTGTGATTGAAAAAGACAAGGAACATTTAAATTTTTAAAATCTTATTACAGTAAGAGACATTGTCGTTAATCGCCCTTCACTCTGAACACACTCCTCCCATCTTCCTAGCCACCTCCTGAAGCAGTCCTGGAGCCCTTCTTCATCAGCATCCTCTTTCATAAGATGCATGAGGACACAGTGTCATACTCTGTGGATGGTGCTCAGCAGCAGCACTCACCGTATTTTTGATCACACCTCATAAAGACACCCAGGAAAGAGGACTCCAGAGCTGCTCCAGAAAGTGCTAAGGACAATGGGACCCGTGTGTTCAAAGTGAGGGGAGTGTCATGAGCGGGGTTAATGGCAAAGTGCCTTTCACTGTAATAAATTTTGTTTAATATAAACATTCCCCATATATTCCGATCACCCCTGTGGATGTGTGTGTATGTATGTAATATATTGGACTCCACTGACCCTGCTAAAGCCACCACAGCGCCTCCCTTTGCTCTCATTCTGACGCGCACTCTGCAGCCCTGCTTCCCCACCCCTCTGCCTTGCTGTGCTTCTCCCTGGGGTGCGCCCAGGGCTCCTACCCGCTGCAGTGCCACCCACTAGCCTGGCTGGGGTCAGTCTGTCGGTTCCAGGCCTCTCTCTAGCTGCTCTTTCCCTTCCCCAGACCACCCTCCTGCCTGTCCCCTCGCTCATCTCCAAGCAGCTGGAAGCCCCCGCTCAGCTTTCCTTCACAACCCCACAGGCGGGGAACCGGCCAGCCGCAGGTGACACTGTGCCCGGGCCCCGTCTTGCCGCCACGGTTCAGTCAGACTCCCTGGGGGCGGGGCGCACCCAGGCAGGTGCAGCTAACAGGCGTGAAAGCTGCTGGCCAATCTCTGCTCCCACCAGGGCAGCACCTAACCAGAAATGATAGTGGGGACCCCGTTTCATCCTCCCATCCCATCCCCATGATCCTTGGCCTGCCGCTCCAACATCTACACTTCTCTTTCAACTTCCATATTCAAAATTTGGAAACAGGGCTGGGGATTTAGCTCAGTGATTAGAGTGCTTGCCTTGCGAGCACAAGGCCCTGAGTTCGATCCCCGGCACCACCCAAAAAAAAAAAAAAATTTGGAAACAGTGGCCATCGTCACTGTCCAGCTCCTTCTCGAGGGCGCCTGACATGTGAAGGGATGATGCCTGTTTGCTTTTGGTCACTCGCAGCACCAGGAGCTACCTCTCTGTTCCCTTCTGCTGTTTCAACTCGGGAAACCAAGCCGATACGCGCAGCCAAACATCAGAGTGGAGCTCGTGGGAGGCCGGAGGCTCTGGCTGCGGGTGCCAAAGCAGAGCTCACAGAAAAGCCCCATCCGTGGCTGAGCCGGGGCAGGTGCTCGCCGGAGTTTTTTATGAAGTGCCTGCAGGGATGCATGAGGATTACGCAACGGTGCCCGTGAATCTGAACTCCACGGGCAGTGGGGTGATACTAGTGCCATTGTCCGGACAGCCCAACTAATAACATCAGCGAGACTCACTCAGGGCCAGTTAATCAGAAGGAAGAGGCGATAACAGCGTCTTTATGATACACAGTTATGCGATAAGACGCAGATGTAATGAGAACTGTTCTTCTGGAAAAGATTAAAGACATAAAATGCTGGCTTGGGGCAAAAAGGCTCTTTGTCCTGAAACAAAGTGGCCAGATGTCTTGATTTAGGCAGAACAGGGCCTGGTGTTTCAGGACTGGGCCCCCATCTGTGGGCTTGTGTTTAGCTTTTTTGTTTTCTCTGGTTTGGTTGATATTTGCCTGTTTCCTGGACTTCTGAGGCACCACTTAAAAGAAACTCCTTCATCCCCCGCAAAGCAGTGGGAGCAAGAGATGCGATCTTCCCAAGTACGAAGGGAGGCCGAGGTGGTCTGGGATGCGTCCACTGTTCAGTCTCATGATGGGGCAGCCCAGCTCCTGCTGGAAGGACCGTGAACATCATCCCTGTGTTCCTCCCATGGAGATCCACCCGGGGGCTGGCACCAACCACGTCATAGCAATGGGGGAAAGCCAGCGCCTTGGCACAGCCCTCTGGGATGGCCATTCAGCCTCCTGCGCAGGGGAGAGTCATGCTGGGCGTCCCCTCTCCTCCAGACTGAGTGGCCTTGTGTAGGTGGAAGGAGTAGGAATCTGCTACAAATTCATCCCTAACCTAAAATCTGAAATCTTCTGATGTCATAGGCAGAAAATGCCACAGTTCCTTTCATGTACAAAATTATTCAACATAGTCTATAAAATCAGCTTTAGGCCATGTGTCTAAAATGTATGAAATATGAATGAATTTTGTGATTAGACATGGGTCCTACCCTCCGAGATAATCTCATTATGTATATGCAAATATCCCAAAGTTCAAAAAAGTCTGAAATCCAAAACACTTCTGGTCCAAGCAGTTCAGATAAGTACTCAGCCCGTACTAACCAGCACTTTGGCCTAAAGCAAAGTAATGGCTGTTACTGTCAACTTCCCATTGCTGTGACACAATCCTCAACACCCACAACGTAAAGAGATTTGTCTGGCTCACAGTTTCAGAGGATTTGGTCCATGGTCAGCTGGCCCCAAGGCAGGAACTTCATGGCAGAAGGGTGTGGCAGAGCAAAGCTGCTTAGTTTATGGTGGCCAGGAAGCAGAGCAGGTTGCAAAGAGAGCCAGAGGGGAAGCAGCCAGGGACCAGATAACGTACCCAAGGTCACGCCCCCATGACTCACCCAGACATACCCAGAAGTATACTATACTATCCTGCTCAGCATCTCCTAATCAAGCCAAGTAGACCACATGATTCCCATGTCCCGTCTTTAGCCCACCTCTTTCTTCCCCATGAATGGAGAATTGGACAGAAATCTGGCCCAGACCCTGCCAGAAGCAACATGGGTCTCCAGCACCTTGCACAGAGCCTGGCCTACTGCAGAGCCACAAGGAAAGTTGCCACAGGAAATCCCCAGTCCCTGCAGGAGTCAGCACTGCCTGGGGTTACCTAGGGTTACCTTTGAGTCTGGCCTCAACCTGCAAAACTCTCACCAAGCCCAGTCCCCAGTGAGTTTGCTCACTGAGCAATGGGTCCACACACTGTCTAAATCCTGAGACTTGCGTGGGGATTCCCACAGAAAACCAAGCAAAAAGAAGGCAAAGAAGGAGCTGGGTCCCCTGTCACAGCCTCTGATTTCCACACCCCATGTGACCATGGCACACTCTAGATGCAGAATTGGAAGACGTGACTAGAAACTTAGTCATCAGTTTCTTGCCTTTACTTCCTCCAAGACTCAGTTTAGCCATCTATAAAGTTGGATAATGATGTAGATGTAATAATCACACACACACACACAGGGTTGTTTGGTGATTAAATGAGAAAATATGTGAGCAAACTTTTATAGCAAAACTGCCACAGTGTGCACTGGCCTCTGCTGTCACACAGCCCAGCGCTGTCCCTAAAACTGATGTGGGCAAAGGGCAAGAAGAGCCCAGACAAGGCTGGAAGAGTGGACATCCTGCAGCGCCACCACAGCAGGCAAATGGACCTCAGACAAATTCTCTGGAACAATATGGTAGTGTTTTTGGTGCACACAGATGGGAGCATGTGGATGCAATTTCACCGCATAACCAGGATGCGGGGAAACATTCTGGCGCAGGAATGTGAGATTCAGTAGAACCTTAAGGCGTAACAAAAATGCCACCGTGCAATGGCATGAGTACTAACATGTAATGAGGGCCTGACGTGGGCCATGTTCTTCACACGTGTTACCTCGTCTTGCGTTCACGACGGCTCTAGGACACAGCTGTCGCTCGTTTCTAGACGAAGCGCCAAAGTCCAGCAAGGCCAGGTCAGCTGCACAATGTAACCGAGAACACCAGCGCTGGGACTCGGTCGGGTCTGACTGCAGCCCGCACGCCCACACTGGGCCGCCCCCGCCCTGTGCCCCACGAGTCTGCAGGGTCTGGACGTGGATCTGCTGCCTTCTTCTGAGCACTGTGTATTTAGTGAATATTTCTGTCTCGGGTATTCAGCCACATCCCAGTCGGCCACACAGTGCCATATTTTGGGGCTCTGGGAGCAGGAAGCTTTGGTAAACAGTGTGGAAATGACCATGAAACTGACTGGGGCTTCTTGGCCTCCCTGGAAGCCTCAGGTAGAGCCCCCCTCCCCACCCATCTCCAGGCAGCACTCTCTGGGGTACCCTCCCGTCCTTCCAGCAGAGTGGGCTGGCACATCTGCCCAGGTGGCCCTGCGTGGCGGAGCGCCGGCACCAGAACCAAAAGGAAGGAGAAGCATTGAGGACTGGCCTCGGCTTCATGCCCCCAGCCGCCAGAACTCCACAGTCCACACCACAGCTGGGCATACAACCCACAGAAGGAGGACAGTGAGTGGACAACGGCCATGTCCACCCCCTGGGCCTGGCCTTGGCACATGGCGGCTATGGACACAGATGTGGTGGATGTCATGTGCCAGGCATGTGTCACAGGTTTGACCTTCCAGAGCCCAGCACATCCTCTCTGTAGCAAACACCCAACATACCCAGACTCTGGCTTAGGAGGCCACACCAGTGAGCGGGCCGAGGGTGTCCACGGCTTGGTGGGTGCCACTTAGTTTCTAGCTGACAAAGTGCTTTTAAACTCATGGACCCTGTGTTAGCTTTTCAGAGCCAATGGTCATAAGAGAGCAGATTTAATAGGGGACATTTACAATATTCACCCAGAAGCCAAATGCAGAAGGTGCCGAATGTCCATCTAGGCACTGGAGACCCAAAAGATCCAATTGAGGGCTGGGAGCCCACAGCACTGTCCCATCTACGTCCGTGTCTGCACGTGATGGCTGGAGCCAGGAAACGATACTCACAGCAGAGATGACAACCAGAGCTCCTCTGAAGCAACAGCAGCCATCCTCGATGACAGCAAGGCCCCGAGCTCCTTCCTAGACCAGGACAGCCGAGCCCCCTCCGGAAGAACCAGCCTCAGCAGAGCTTCTCCTGGGAAACAGCCCGCCAACTAGCTACGGCTCCCACTCTGCCTTATGTTGCATCAGCAACAACCCTCAGGTGGATCTCGTACGCCCAGCATCACACCAACTCAGTCCAGCTGGGCGTGCTGGCTCAAGCTGACCATATTAGGTCCACCACAGTGGGCAAGCCCGCATCTTGCTGAAGCCACATTCCTTTCTCCCTGAAGCTAGTGAGTCTCTGTTATTGTTCTTCTGTCTCTTCAGTCATCTTCCTTCCACGGACCCTCTTCTGTTATTGCTTCCTTATTCCTATGTTCTTCTCTGCCTTTGCTGCTGCACTTCTTCCTGCGTCTCTGGCTTGGGAAGCCCGGAGGAAAGGCAGGACTGCAGTTCTGGTGTGAGAGCAGCTGGGAAGACGTCACACGCAGGGAAAGGAAATCAGAGTCACAGAGAGAACAACGTGGCTCACATGTACGGGACCTGTGAGCTGTCAATCATGATTAAGAAAAAGGCAGCTAGGGCAGATTCGAACCTTTGTCCTGCAGGCA
>PVJO010006586.1:0-88124 GCA_004026905.1 Hystrix cristata | reverse complement strand
AATGAATCAATTTAGGCCAGAAGTTTTCTACTTGGGAAATTGCAGCATTTTTCATAAAATTCAGGTAATTTAGATTTCTCTTGTCCAATTGTAATATTTGGTAAGTATTATATAATGGGAGTTTTTCCAATACATCTAAATTTTCAAAGACATTTCTTGGTTTTCATACTGTTTCTTGTACCTGCAGCATAATGTGTTTTGTTCCATTTGTGAATGTCTTGATCACTTTTTATTTTTATATCCATCTGTACAATTCTCATTCCCTTGCCTTCTGGGGTTCCACTTATGTGTTGTATGCATGTCCCATATATCTTTTAAACTCATTCTATATTTTCCACATTTTTCTCTTCATGCTCAGTCTGGTCATGTTATATTGTTCTGTGTCTCATTTTACCTTTCTTCTTTCTGAAACATGCCTTTTAATCTCAACTTGCGTATCAGTTTTAGAGTAGATGTCAGTGTAATCTTGTAAACTACCTTTTAAACATATGTATCGTAGTTATTTTCAAATCCATGTCTCATAATCACTGTACAGGAATCACTTATGGGCTTGTTTCTATTGTCTATTTTTTTCATTTGTGGCTTATTGCTTACATATTACAAACATAAAATGCTACTTACATTTGCTCAATATGTTAGTTTGCTATAAGTATTACAAAATACATCTTTAATCCAATTAATAAAATGATATTATACAATTTTATATAGAATGTAAGAAATTTACAAAAATAAACTTCCGTTCCTTTATGTCTCTTCTACTATTACAAAACATTCTATATCTACATGTATTAAGAATTCTATAATGTTACTAATATTTTCCTTTAAACAGTTAACTACTTCTTAACGAAATATTCAAACACAAGCAAAAAATCACCTGTCATAGTTTTCCTCACAAATTACCCTGTATGGTTCTCTTCCTTAATTTGTGAAGGTCAGTGATTCTCACAGTGAATTTGACTTCCTGGATATTTGGCAGTATCTGTTGACGTTTTTGGTAATCACACTTAAACTTGGAGGGGGAGGGGATTACTATTGGCATCTAGTTGGCAGAGGATAGAAGTAGGGGTAACATAATGCAATGACCGTGACAGCCTCCTCCACAGAAGGTGATTTGGTTCTCCATACCCTCTATGCTCTGACGTTTAAATCAATGGTTTCAAGTATGAGACACTTGTGTGACGGTTAATCTTAATTGTCAAAGTATTTGTGTTGGGAAATGCTTAGGAAAGTGGTTAAACACACTTCGGGGTCTTGGGGTGTTTCCAGAGATGACTGAATCAAGAGGGCTCTAACGTCATCTGTGGATGAATCCACTGCTGAGCGCACAATTTGATGGCATATTGCGAAGTAATGGAGGTGGGGTCTCATTGAATGGAATGGGTCATCTAGACATGACCTTGGGGACTATATCTGGTCCCTGGCTTCTTTTCTCTGGTTCTTTTTTGTCTGGTTCTTTAGCTCTCATTATGCTTTCTGGCTGCCATGAGGTGAGCAGCTTTCCTCCATCATGCCCTTCTGCCTTGATGTTTTTGTCTTGGAGCTAACTGACCATGTCCGAAAGCACTGACGTTGTGGACCAAGATAAACCTTTCCTCCTTTAAGTTGTGCACATAAATTATTTATTTTATCTCAGCAACAGAAAGTTGGCAGACACAGAAAATTGGTATGAGAGAAGTGTGGTTATATACTTGACCATAAGACCCAGAAGCTTTCGAATCTGGTTTGTAGGAACATTTTGGAAAAATTTGGAGAATTAGACTAGAGAAAATCTTAAATGCTGTAAGCAGAGCTTGATAGGCAATGCTAGTTCAGACTTAGAAGACCAGAATGCTAGTAGGGATGTGGATAGTAAAGACTGTGTTCCTGACATTTCAGATAGAAATAAAAACTTTATTGAGAATTGGATTAAGAGATATTCATGTCGTATTTTGACAAAGAATTTATCTACATTTGTCCATTGATTTGTCCATTGTCCAGGATGAAAGCATTGTGTGAGGCTGGATTTAAAGATGATGAACTAACTAATCTGGTAGGGGAAGTTCCAAGTAAGTAAAGTATTCGGTCTATGTAATGGATATTCCTGGATGCTGTTAACTAAATGTACAGAGAGAACTGGAAGCAAAAAGCACAGTCAAAGATTTGAAAAACTTGCAATTTGTCCAGAAAATAAGTGCATGTAAAAGTGGAACCAAAGTAGGTGTGCTTACTGAAGAGATTAGCATCATTAAAAGGAAACCAAGTACTTAGTACAAGGACAGGAAGAAAGATGTTTTGAGAGCATCAGGAAGACCCCATGCACCACAGACTAAGGGTGTAAACATGTAAGCCTTTCATTTGAGAAGAGAGCTTCTGGGCTCACTTGCTCAAGCAGGGCTGCCTAAGAAATCTGTTCCCTGGAATTAACTTCACTGTACTCAGTCATCTGGTGACTGAGAGGATGCTACAGCAGTGGTCCAAGGGTGCCTGTCTTCTGCTGAAGCTGGTAGTTGACCTAGGTATAATCCAAATGATGCTGGCTTTTCAGACATGCACAGTTCAAGAATTACAGGTTTGGAGGCTGTCTTAGTTTCTTTTCTCATTGCTGAAACAAAATACCTGACAAGCAAAGTTAAAGGAGGAAAGGTTTATTTCAGTTCACAGTTTGTAGAGGTTTCAGTCCATAGTCAGCTGTTTCCGAGACAGAGTGGCATGGCAGAGGGGCATGACAGAGGAAAAACAGTCCATGCTAGGGCAGGGAGGAAGCAGTGGGCAGCAAGCAGCAGCAGCAAGTCTCCCTTTCCCTCTTATGCCATCCAGGCTACAAGCCTTTTGGGTGGTGCCACTCACATCCAAGGTGGGGCTTCCCATTACCCACAGCCAGAGCAAACCTAAACCAATCAGCAGACTATTTTAGTTATCACAACCTCATTCACACACCCTTAATTCACATTCACACACCCTAGATCTAGCCACCTCCAAAAAGTCCTCCCTATGCATGCATGAAGCTTTGGGAGTACATCTAGATACAAACCATAATAGAGGCGTCCACTGAGAAGGAAGATTTTGAGGAAGATCTGGGAAGCCAGGAAATGTGTGGCAGGGTCACAGTCCCTGCAGGCAAGTTTCTGAGTTGGCAGTGAATGAGGTGTGAGACCGAGGCTGAAGCTATAATGGAGACTGCAGGAAGTTGGAGATGTCAGGAGTGTGAATGCCTTGCAAGGAAACCTGTAGGCTGAGAACAGAGCCAGCCCAAGGGAGAGACCAAGGCTGTAGGAATGGGGCTGCCCAAGCCCTTTGCAAATTGCAGCATGCTGCCACATGCTGGACATGATTCTTCCTAACTTAATGATTGCCTTGATGGGTTTAGGTCTTCCTTTGGTCCAATTATTTTCTATTCTCCCATTCCTCCCTTTCGGAATGGGAATATTCATCCTGTGCCATTGTATTTGGGGATTATGTAAATTGGTTTTTTGATTTTTTACAGAAGCTCATGGGTAAGAGTTGCCTGAGTCTCAGTGAAGACTTTGGACTTGAATTTTTGAGTAATGCTGGAACTGTTTAGTCTTTGGGAGGGAATTAATTTGGATTGTACACAGATTGCTGTATCATGTTTGGCAGAATTATAACCTAATTACTGTCATTATTTGAAGATTAAGTGTGGTTTTAGGAGATGTGTTTGGATAGCAAGTTGACAAGGGGTAGACATGTGATAGTTAATCTTGACTGTCGACTTCATTGGATTGAGAAACACTTCAGGAATTAGTAAAACACACTTCTGGGTATCTATGGGTGTTTTCAGACATAAATGGATCATAAGGACTCTAACTCCATCAGTGGATTAATCCATTCACGAGGTCATAAATTGGTGACCTACATTATTGAGAGACAGGGCCTAGATGAAGGGAATGTGTCATGGGGGCGTGACTTTGGGGACTATACCTGACCCTTTCTTCTCTGATTCCCTGCAGCCATGATTTGAGCAGATTTTCTCCATCATGCCCTGAACCATGATTTTTCTGCATTGGGGCTGGTTGACCATGGATTGAAACCTCTGAATCCATAAGCTAAGATAAACCTTTCTCTCTTTAAAATAACTTTCTCAGGTGTTTTCTCATAATGAATAGCTGAGCGATGCACCTGGTATAAATTCAACATTTTACACAAGATACAGAAGATCTGAAGTGTAGATTAGCTGGTAGGGGAAAATCTAAGCTTCCATTTGTCAATAAAATCTTATATTCACCTTCATTTTTGAAATAAATTTTCACTAGGCATTGCAGTTTATATTGAGAGAATTTTATTTCAGCACTTTAAAGAATCTTATTGTTTCCTGGTTTGCATATTTCATGTCATCTTCAGTCATTATTCCACTGTGAGTCAGGTGTACATTTTCTCAGGCTAATTTTAATATGTTCTCCCTATCACTGGGTTTCAGCATTTTGAATATTGTGTGCCTTAATGTGATGTTCTTTGTGTTGATTCTTCTTGAGCTATATTGAGATCTTCAAAACTGCACAGATATTATAAAATTTGAAAAAAATCCTAGCTATTTTTTTTCCAAATTTTTTTCTGCTCTCTGCATTTCTGGAACTCCAACTCCACATAGTTTAGGCTACTTTCTAAGTCTCTGTAGTTCATTGTGGCTCTCTTTATTTTGTCTTTTTTTTTTTATTTTGGTCTTCTTCCTCTTTCTGCTTCCTTGAGTAAGCTATTGCCATGTCAAATTCACTAAGATTTTCTTTTTCAGTGTCTAATCTCCTTTAATCATGTTTGCTGCATTCATATTTTTCACATATTGAATTTTCATCTCTAGAAATTTCATTTGAGCCTTTCTACATCTTTATTTCTCTCCTAGTTTTATTTCTGCTTTCCTGTAAACCCTCAAGCGTACTTATAACAGTCTTAATATTCTTGTCTGCTCTTGTGGCCATGGGACTTCCTCAGAGACATACTACTACACAGAGAATAATTGACTAAGGGCTCAAGCTGTTGTACTCTGGAGTCCATTCCTATATTTGCAGCAAAGCCGTATCTCTTGCAGGGTGCTCTCCGTCAATGACTGAGGACAAAGCAGTTAGTGAGACAAGTCCACTTAGTTGGGTGGGTTTTATTCAAGGAGAGGACAATGATATTGTCAAATCTTCCTTCGACCTCATGGTAGTCTAGAGTTTTTCCCCTCAGTCTTCTCTCCCTCTTACCTGTACTTGGATAAGGGCTCAATAATATTCTGATTGGTTTTCACTCCCTCGTTCCTTTTACTAGCCCAAATCACTCGACTTTGAGACTTGCTGTGGTTTCTGCTTCTTGGAGGAGTACTCATGTACTAATTTTTTCTTTTCTTTCAATTCTGTTCTCTGCTATTGACTAATTTTTATCCTACTCATGCACCAAATTTATCTGTTACTTCACATATCTGTTACATTCTCTCTTTAATGCTACATATTTTGAATCTTATATTGTTAACTGGTGGAGTTTTGTTACATTCTTAATAAACACTGGAGTTCAATTAGTAAGCAATAAAGTTACTTATAAAACGTTTTATTTTTAAGGCTCATTTGAAATTATTTTAGGGGTATTTTAAAGTAATCTTTCCTCTTGAGTTAGTTTAGTCTTCTAAATTCTCTGATGATCATCTCATACACCCAATTAAATTCCTTTACTCTGGTTGGTAGCAGTTCAGAAAACTTGCAAAGCTGCATGAGCTTTAGAAATTGCTTAGTTTATATGCTCTAATAATATTTTTTCACTCATTTTATTTCCCTGGCTTCATGGAATTTTCTTCTACGAAACTAGAGATGAAATTCAAGTAGAAACCGAAGTCATATTCTTCTCAGTTTTGGGGTCTCTTTCTCTGCTTAGCTTCCTTCTCCCTGGCACATTGATCTGCAAATTCTAGCCCTCTCAGCCTCCTTAAATTCAATATCCATCTTATTTATTTAGTAAAATCCCTAAGCTGTATTTGAATTCTCCACTCTTTACCACAGACCAGGGTTTGCTGTAAGGCAGAAGGACAAGGCAATTAGAAAGGTTATTTCCTTTGTATCTATTATTATTCAAATCATCAGCCAATGTTGCTCTTATCTAGTCTCCGAAAAGTTGTTTCTGTTTTCCAAAGTGTAAATTGTTTAAGACAACTGGGACTACTCTGTAGCACTGACCCGTTAGTGAAAAAGAACTGAAATCTATTGTCCATACTTTTATTGTGGTTCACAGGCATTTGTTTCTGCTTTCTGTCACACTTGTCAACTTTTATCCAATAATAATCATTGTATCTGAAAAATTGTGGAGGTTGAAAGTCATGTTTTCTCCATCCATAGAGAATTTGATTTTTTGTCATTGAAATAGAGGCAGATTACAGCCCGTATGTCTTCCAACACATTACTATAAAGTCAGCTGTATCATACTATAAAATCGAATATCGTAAGACTGTCACAACACGATGTAGATCTACACGAGCCAATATGTAGAGCTATCTATGATGTATTATATTAATTTGATAGAGTTTCCATAACAATTTACCACAGAACGAACAGTTTACACAACAGAACTTGTTTTCATGGAGTTCCAGAGCCCTGAAGCATGCTTGGCTGCAGCTGTCCACAGAGTTCATTCCTTCTGAAGGCCTCTGTCCTTGTCTTACAGATGGCCGTCGCCCTCCAGTGTCGCTTATAGACTTCCCCTGCAGGAGTTCATGTCCTAATTCCTTCTTCCTACAAAAGCGGTTATACTGGAACAGGGCGCCCCCATATGGCCGCGTTTTGCCTTCGTTATCTCTAGAAATTCTATCTTTGAATACAGTAACAGTAACATTCAAAGTTACCAGGGGCTTGGATTTCAACATATGAATTTTGAGCAGAGGTAGGTAATTTTGTACATTATATATATGGTAAATAGAGTAAGTCCCCGACTTACAACCGTTCAAGTTGTGAACGTTCACAGATAGGAATGGACCTTGCATTAGGAGCATTCCTAGATGCGAAAAAATTGCAGAAGTAGCTCATGGGTCTACCTTACCATTTTCATGTAACTATAAAAGTAAAAGTAGTTTATTTACAGTATTTGTGTGTATGTACGTGTGTTTGGCTTTTTTATGGATTACATTGTGTATCTGTGTCAAAGGTGTGCAAAACTCAATTTGTCAGACTTAGAAATGAATCCAACTTATGAACATTCTCCCAGAACTTGTTTTTAAGTCGGGGACTGACTGTTGTGAAGTATGTGCAATAAGATTCCACTTTCTTTTGAAGCATTTACATATAAATTTTATGTAAGACATTAAAGAAAGTATTAACAGTGGTTTTCTCTGAGAAATCAGACTGAAGGTTCATGAGAGTAAAATATAAATGCACTTTTAAAATCTATCTTAATCTTTTACCATGATTTTGTAATAAACGAAGAATATGACTTTAGTAACTCTCTTATTTTAAGGATGTAAACTGTGGCTCAAATTTGCCTGTAGTCATTTAGTTATATACTGATAAGTCTCAGACTGCAATGTGAGTTTTATGACCGGATAGCTGTGATTCTTTATGCCTGTCAACTAGCTGAACTGCCCTCACACAGTGATGGGATATGTAGATCATAAATTTCCATTTTGCTACTTGCATAGCTTATTTGAATTATACGATAATATCTTAGTGAAGCTATTATGTTTAGATTTTTATTGTTCATCACCTTGGTTATTTCACATTGCCAGGTGTAACATGACTTTATCTTAGGATGTGGAGCTTCACTGTGTACTAGGTCATTCTATCCTCAATTTTCAGCTACTGTTCTTAGTTACCCTATGCCCATCTCTCTTACTGTAGACACTGTGTCAACTCCTAGCCTCCCTATTCTCTGGGTAACTGTGTAAAGCTCCACATCCACCCAATTTCCAACTAAACGGCAGGTCCATTTCTCAGCCCATTTCCTTTCTCATCTATACTATCATAGTCACCTTGCTTCCAGTGACCAGACCTGGACGGACATTGTGGGATAGATCAGCCTCCACTCTGTGCCACATTCTCACTCCCAGAAACATGCACGCAGCACATCCAGACAGAGTCTTCTCATCTGAGCAGAGCTGAGAAAATGCAATTATGAATGTGAGCCTCGTGGGAGGGATGATATAATTCGCCACGAACAGTCAAATGTCACTTCATTACAGGGATCTCCACTCTAAACACAGGAGTTCTTTGGCTGGATGAGAAAGGACCTGGCATGGCAGAAGCAGCAGTAGGATTTCAAAGAACTCCACTTTTAAGTGCCTGGGACAATTTGTTCTGAAACGGCAAGTGGTTTTGAATTTTTTTCCTTTTAAGTGATTCTCTCATCTAGTTCTCTGAAGATGGAAGACTCAATTAAGGGACCACTGTGTGGTGGTCACAACTGAGTCCTTTATCTTGCTCAGTGTGGAGGGGAGAGAAAGACTCCCTAGAACAAAATGTACCATGGCGGTTCCACTTGACCTTTCTCTACTGAGTAGCCTCATTCAAAGTTTTTTTTCTTTTTTTTTTTTTTTTCTTTTTTTCTTTTTCAGGGAGGGAACATAAAAGGCATCAAATGGCTTAGCTGTTTCCTTTGAGCACAGTGTCTGTACAGGGACGAGGCCATGATGGCACAGGTGTCGAGAAAATGGTTCATCCTTTCTCTTATCCCTTTAGGAGTCTGCAGAAGCTTCCCCTTCTCCTTCTCTACTTCACCCCAGATTCATTAGTCATACCTGCTTTTACCAGCAGAGCTCAAAATAGAGAAGTCAGATTGACCTGGGTCGTGTCAAGGAAGCAGGGAGAGGAACGTGTCACAATTGGCCGGAGGGACCCCTCGGGGCTTAGATGAGAGAAGAAAGTGAGTAGAAATCCACTCTGAGAAAAGATCTGTATTTGCTAAGTGGGCAAAACTTGAATCTTCCATTTTGTAAAGGATGACCGCAGAGGTACTTTAGTTAATAAGCTAACCGTCATCGACAGAAACAGAATTAGCTCCACTTTTCATAAACAGGTTTTGTAAAGAAAGAGAATTATGTTTTCTGTTAAATAAATCCACATAAGGACCTCTGAATTGGGGTATGAAAATGCTAGATTCATAAAATGGTCATTTGAGGGAACTGAAAAAAACCTAAACATTTATTTATGTTTTTTAACTTAAAAATAAAGAAATTAATCTCTGGCATGTTGATGGATTAATGTGTGCACTGTGTTATCATATCTCAGATGGGGAGGGACAGGAGTCCTGGACCACAGAGAGAAAATGAGATGGGATTGAACATGGCAATCTAACCATCCATTTTTGCTTTTATCTGATGTAGCTTCTGCAGTTTGCATAGAGCTAGCTGGGATAATTTATGGATTGACTATCTAGATTTAACTAAGCTGAGCATCACAAATGGCTCAGTGTAATTTCTGGAAATTATACACAGAGAAAACATAAAACAAAAATGCAACACAAGAAACTGTCAACAAATTTTAAAAAGTTAGCACTTCTACCCTGAGAATGAGCTTTTCTTATCATCTATATTAAAAATTAAAGATAATGATGATTTAATAATACTTACCACATTCAATTTGATTTCTCCTGGTTTAAAATAAATCATTGATAATATTTCCATGAGAATGCTATGAATTTTGTCCTAAAAGTTAAAAGTAGATAAAGGATTTTAAAATACTTTCTTTTTAACTTAATTCTCTAAAAATATTGTATTCTAGTACATTTTCTGACGTGCATCATAACAGTAAATATATATAATTGATAATGAAATAATCATACATTAGAACTGTTTGTTTCAAATTTTTGTAGATGTAATGCATCATCAAAAGAGTTCTGAGATTCCTGGGGAGGCTTCTACTTTTTTTGGGTCAGAGGGGGAAAAGCACTGTGCTTTAAACCAAGAAAACTTCTTGTCAATAATCGCCAGAGCAAACCTCATGTCTGCCCAAACAGACTGGTGCAGTGGGATAAACAAACAAAAGAGGAGAAGTCAGGGCTACACGGAGGTACAAATTACAAAGGAAGATCTTGGATCACCAATTTCTTAGGTAAAGTCTCAAAGTGATATTATGCCTCTTACTCCTACAACTTTTCCCACTCTGGCCCCAGGAAAAAGCTTGCAGCCCAAAGCCCCTTCAAAGGAGAGAACACCACCCACAACTTCCTCGCTTCAGAGATGCCGATGCCCTTTGGAGGGAGATAGTGCTTTGCTCTTTGGTAAATCAAGCTTTTCTGAACTCTTAAATAACTCTATGATGATTCAGGTCCTTCTCACAGACATCGAGGAAGGCTGGCTCCCTTAGACAAGGCCAGCAAACCTCAGTGTAAGCAGCGAAGACTCATTACCAAATAATTCCTTTGGATTCCATGACAAACTGGCGGATGATGAGGCTCATTCTCTCTGGCCCACTCCCCAGGGCTGGGCATCAATGCATCAGCTGCCTTTTCCTGGGTTTCAATAGTACCAGCGTTCCATAACTCTGATCATGACCAGCCTTCTTTTTGTCACGTGTCTCTAACTGTACAACACTCAGACTTCAGTTCTGACTCGTGTGTTCATAAATAAAATCTACTACACTGTAGGATTTGGTTTTTATAGCATCTGCCTGAATTGCATATATTTAGGTGGAATACAATCAACTGTGACTATAAAACAAACACATGAACAAATAAATAAAACCCAATGTACTATTTTTATCCACTAAAGCTATGCTATCGTACATTCTGCTAAGAAACAGAAACTGTACATATGTACTCTGTGAAAACGGAGTTTTTCTGAAACTCGAGATCCTTTTGTAAGAAGCAGTTTAAGTTTCTTCCGATGCTCACAATTGGCATGAACATTTTTCTGGGTCAAAAGCAAGATACGGTATCGGGACATGTACTTTTTCTCTAAAATACGAGCTTAAGACAGCCATGAACCATCTATTCGCAAAATCAGATACTGAAACTAACCTTTGGGAGAACTTAATGTCCTTGAGCTTTTGCTTCCTGCAAACAGGTTGAATGGAACTCACTCTGATTTATTGTGATTAAAATTCTTCATCATCACTATTAGCATCATTACATTCCCGAGTGTACATGGCACTTCTCTTTCCAGATGCTTAAACTGTTTCACTTACATTACTATAGTCATTTTTAAATATGCTAAAAATATCAGCGCATACATTCATCCCCACAATACCTCCCTGTGGAGAAAAGGAAAAGTATTTAAAGCGACATTTCATCAACATTCTTTAGCCAGAGGAGCTAACGGCAATTCCAAGGCCACATTACGTCATTCATTTTTAGAGTACACTGGTGAGATAAGAAAGTGGAAAGCTCTTATTCCATCTAATAAAGAATGAAACAGAGGCTCAAAATTAAAAACGAAGGCTTATCCAAGGGCACATTCTGTATTAGCAACATGCCAATGAATTAGCCACAGCCTTCTGATCTTTACACCGGACTTCTTGTTCCAATGGTAGAGATTTTACTGAGATCTACTCTGTGTAGACACAAGTATTGGCCTCCTGCAAATATGACAAGTATACAGCTTAGAGATGGCAAATAGGGTAGGCATAAGCCTGTGTAATCAGAGATCAAGGAGGCTTTACAGAGAGAAAACAGGTCTTAGGATGAGGTCAAAGTGGATTCAAGGCAAGTCTGTCAATGTAGCTCTCGCAGTTTCTTTGATGTTGAAGCTTGTCATGAGGGAAAATTTTAAGGATTAAAATTATTGCAGAATTGTTTTAAGGATTAAATACAATTGAGTGGTGCACAGTAAGAACATCATGTTTTATAGCAATTGTTTTTGTTACCATTATTGTTATTGTAGATATTGTTATTATTTTATGCCACTATGCTCTTTTACTTTAGAGCGCAAAGACTCTTGAATAGCACTTATGTTCGGTAGGCTTTGGTAATCGCCATGTGTGATTTCTTGCTGTTTCCACAGATTCTACATCCATTGCTTTGACTTGACCTCCAGATTTGGGTTCACTCCATCCCAAATTCAGAGCTCTTATGTTCAATGGGGCTCTGATGAATGCTAGGGAGTTAGGTAAAACAATACCAGCACTCCTTGCTGGGGGTACTTGTCTGTAGTAAGCTCGTTCGATGGTTCCCTGCCTGTGACCATATCATTTTTGTGAGGTACCGTTGACTTCTGTGCTTCCCTTTTCACCAGCACAGTGGACTGGGTCTCACAAGCCCAAGACACTGAGTGTTGCTTTGTTCATTTTCTTAATTCTGAAATGTACCTTACCCTTGACCTAATGGCTGGCCCCAGTCCCTGGCTCTAGGTGCTCTTTTTTGCCAAGTTCACTGTATATTTTCTTCCCAGAGTTTCTAGCAAGTTTTATGCAAATAAGGGACAGCTGATCTGCCTGATTGGTGATATCTTCACGATGTCTGAACTTCATAATTGTACCTCATAATTGTCTCCTCTGGCTAGAGCAAGTTGTCTGTCTACCAGCACATTCTCTCAGTGTGGCGGGCCTTGACTCCACGAGGGTCTGCATGGTCCAGTGTTGGATCCTCTCTACTGCTCCTGTCTCACTCCCCTTCTTTTGTTCCCACAGGGAGAGGGTACTTTGGAGGTTTCCCATCCAAACTGAATCTGTAACCAAAACTGTTATTCAGGGAAACTAAGCTTCTGAGTACATTATCAGACATGAGTGCAAAGCTGAGACTCTAAAAAGTCACCAGATGGAAATATGAGGAACGTGCTGGAGGAGCTGTGATTGATGATGGGTGTGATGATGGGTGTGATGAGGTGGCCACGTGGTGATGGGAGCTCATGAGAAGCACACGGTAAATTTCAAGTCTGTCTTGATCAGTTCACAGGCACCACCGTCTACTTCTTTCTTTTCCTTTGCTCCGGATATGAAGATGTTGCCCCATCACAGTCATGTGGTCCCAACAACATCACCAGTTGCTTTGTAAATCGAAATTTGTTATAATTTTCATAGGAGTATTGGTTTTGTCTAGAAGGAACCAGACAGATTTTTTTTTTCCTGTAGACTTTTCCCCCATTTTTTCTAGATCTGGAAAAATACCTATTTGTTGTGTCCTAGTTTGCTATGATAAATGTCCACAGGCCAGGAACTGAGGGTGGATTGGTTAATCTTAGGTGTAGATTTGACTGAATCAGGAAGTGCCCAGCTAGTCAGTATCATATTGTATCTGGTGTCCGGGAGGGCAGTTCCAAGCAACATCCACATTTGAACTGGAGGACTTACTAGGGCAGACGGCTTTCCCACGTGCAATCAGGTGATCTGTTGAGGGTGCAGGTAGGAAGAAAAGGCAGAAGAAGAGACGATTTACTGTCTCTGCCTGACAGTCTTTGAGCTTGAATGTCAGTCATGAGCCTTCCAATAGGACTGACACCATCAGCCCTGCTTGCTCTCAGACCGTGGGACTTGGACTCAACCTCACACCGCTTCTGCTGGTTCTCGGATGGTCAAACAGACTAGAACTACGCTGCTGACTTTCCTCAGGCTTCAGTTTACAAACAACGAATCACGGGACTTCTCGGCTTTTAAGTACACCATCCCATTTCTATAATAATTCTTTCTTTTACTCCTATGGGCTCTATTTGTCTCTACAACCATTTTAATACAGACAGTAATTTTTTGAAAGACCCAAAATGAAATTAAAAACAAAAATATTCAAAAATGGTTTAAAGAATCACCAGCATCAACCAGAGCCTCCCTAGTCCTCCACAGTACCACTGCTGGTCGTGGAGAGGAAACTCCCACTGTGGGTACTGCTGGCAAAACCCTAAACTTCCATCCCCTTCTTCCAACACCTCGACGCTCACCACCACTCCTTACTTAGATGCCACTGGGACCATCACTGGGCCTGTTATCTGTCATGACAGGACCCTCATCTCTTACCAGCGTCCCCACCGGTCCATGAGCAGGAAAGGATTCCTGTCCACTGGCCACAGCCTGACACTTGGAGCTCTTGTTTCCTCATACTTATTGCCTTCTTTCGTAGTATTTCTTTTCTCTTTCTTCACTAGAATATAAGTTTCACGAGGGCAAGGGTTTTATATATTTGTACGTTTCACTTACTGTTCTCAGAATTTAAAATAGTGCTGACATACAGCAGCATATTTGTTTCATAATCTAACCATAGTAGTAGTGATGGTGATACAGTTTTAGTTATTAAGACAAGTATTGTGCTAGGTTCTCTGAGGATATCTGGCTTACCTTTGTACAATCCTACGAAATCATCTCTTCCATTAGCCCCGTAGTATAGAGGAGCTGGGTAATTGCTTTAGGGTTTTAGTCTCTTGATGTTGTCACCTGTTCTTTCCTGGTTTTTTGTGACTCAAGGAAAAGAGCTCACCTGGACCACCTCACGAGTGGAGAGAGACCATGAGGAGGGGAGGAAGTGGTTTCAGGGTTCCAAAGAAGGATACACTGATGGACAAACCAGGACACCACCAGAGCGTGGGCAGTGAGGAGCTCCTTTGTCCTGGTTTCTTTCATGTTGCCATACTTCTTGTTTTACAAATTTATAATTTACCCTTGTCCTGCCTTTAATTCTGAATTGTGCATGTATTTTCTCATCATTCATCAGCAGCCAATGGCATGCATGAGGTAGAGTTCAAATGGTACCTTCAGCATGTTAATGAGGGTAGGTCAACCCAAGGAGGCCCAGGCAGGCGGCGCGCATGTCCTGCTGGGTGGACAGTCCCCTCATTCCAGTTCATGGTTAGTTTGTGATCACCTCTGTACTCAGGGTCCCATTCAGTTGGTTGAGGTTCTTTCACACTTTGCTCCAGTCCTTATTATCAAAAATAAAATAAATAAAATAAAAAGCCGACACAGTTCAGCTGCCTGCTACCACCTGCAGAAAGAGCAGCTTGTACTGGAGCAACAGTTCTAGCCCACACCCCACCACTCAGGTCTGGCTGCCTGCCTGCGGAAAGCGACAGAGCTCTCACAGTCCGCATTCAGCAGCTCTTGCAAACTCTTCCCCTTCTTGATTTTGAATGAGGTCTGTAGACGCCATGGTCAAGAGGTCATAGTTTTGGTGAGGTACACTGACAATTCACTGCCTCTGACCATGGTTCTTTCAGACTTCATGGTATACTGCCTCTCTGGTTAGTTTCCAAGCTCCCCACCTTTTATCTTAGGATTTCCTCTGATTGATTTAATACATAAAAATGGTTTCTTATCATTGTGCCTACTCTATCAATACTAAACACTACTGAGGGCCACGTACTCCCCCTGTTGCATTTTTAGGTTGTGCTGTACTTAACATTGCAATACCCATGTTATGATTATAAGAGTCATCCCTCTGGGGTCTATTCAATTCCACTTTTATTACTTGTTTTGGTCAGAACAGAGATACTGGACCTACTAGAGAGATTTTGGCTAATATTTTGGTTCTTTTTGATGAATAATGGTTCAGTGTTCCCACATTTAATCATAGCATTCAATCTTCTGAAATGAAAGATTAGAAAATTGCACTAGAATACAAAAACTCTACCTTTGGATCTAGAATTATTATCTAAGTGCCTCAAGTTCATGTAGTTTTTCTACTAGGTGGAGAGAAACTATTGAAGTATAGTAAATAAACTTAAGAAATTGAAAATATTATACAAAACATAAAAACTCATGATGACCATAGTAATATCTCTAAGAAAAATTAGAATTATCTATCAAGTTATTTAAAAAGTCTTTGTAGAGTGGGGAGATGTAGATTAGTGGCAGAAGGCTTGCACAGTATGCCTCAGGCCTTAGAATCAATCCCCAGCCCTGCAAAAAATGAAAAGAAAAGAAAAAAAAAAAAAGGGAGGGGAAGAAAAAAGGCTTTGAAAAAACCAACACTCATTTCTGATTAAAGCAAATAAAGCATGAAATAATGCATCTTTGTTAAGATTATAAAAATGCACATAGGGGCTCGGGATTTAGCTCAGTGATTAGAGCGCTTGCCTTGCAAGCACAAAGCCCTGAGTTCGATCCCCGGCACCACCAAAAAAAAAAAAAAAAAAAAGCACATAAATATAGTTCAAATCAGTTCAAAATCTAGAATCTCATATTGTGGAGAAAACCATAGACTTTTCTAAGGAAAAGATGCCCATAGTTCTCACTACTGCTTACCTATGTACTGGAGGTATTACACACTAGACTCAGATTTAAGAAAAACATTAAGATTGTATTTGCAGAGAAGAAAAGGTAAAGTTATCTCTGCTTACAGATGTGTCTGCCAGTTTGTACCTGGAAATCCCAAGATAATCAACAATAAATTTATTGCAAATAATGAAAATATTCAGAAACCAAGGATACAAAATTAACACAGAAAAATCAACATCTTTCATCCATATAACATGCAGTTAGAAGACATAATGGAAAAAGAAATCTCATTTATGATATCAGAAAAATAAAGTGAGCCGCCTGGTCTAGGGCTGCAGTTTCCTCCCAGCAGGCACAATCTTCTGCGCTTGCTTCCGGCCCCTCCCGCGGGCAGGCCCTGTGCCTCCGCGCTCCCCGCAGCTCTGCCTCTGCACGTGGACCTGAACCCTCCTCCAGCTGCACACGACTGGGGACGCTGGACCCTTAGTCTGTACCGTCCTCCCAGCGTTTGTGAGCCAGGGACTGACACACCTCCATTTTCACCTTGTAGAACAGGGTATCGTTTGAGAGAACTGACCGCCGCCCGCACCCCAGATCTAGTGCACTGGGGTGGAAGTCCCACACTGGGGGAAAGGCAGACATTAAAGGTGAAGGGTTGTGCCATTCTCTCTGGGGGCACTGAATTTATTTGGAACACAATTTAGAGAATCCCATTCCTACAGGCATTCTCGGGATGAGCAAGATTTTGAGGAGTAGATGTTCCACAACAGTAGCAACTGGCAAACCAGAAGACTGTCAGAGACAACCAGGCAAAGAAGCAGCCAAGAAACCCCTCGCAGGCAACCTGGGACGATGGGAGGGCTGTGCGCATGTGCCAGGCTGCCTCGGATTGGAACCAGTCAGAGCACAATATGGAGCGGGCTTGAAACTTCCCTCAAACCACATACAGACCATCAAAAAGGGCAGAAGCCTCGGCAATACCAGAGCCTTAGGCCCGACCCGTGACTGAGACCTGGCTGGACAGTGGCTGAGCTGCTTCTACCGAGGGAAGCACGCAAAAGTAAAGGGAGAGCTAAAATGTATCCAATAGCAAATACTTGAATGTACTTGGTTTGGACGTGGTGTTTAGGGCACTGTTATTTTTTTCAATTTTTGTTCATGTTTACATTTTTCATAGCACCTTTTCATGCCTTGGCTTTTAATAATGTTACATTACGGTTTACCAATCAGTGTAAAATTTATCCCCATTAGAAACATGGTATTAAAGTAGTTTAGTAACTCTGCTTCTTAATGTTTCAGTTAACTTTTAATTAACTTTAGGAAAAAATAATTGATAAATTAATATTTATATTTTAGATGAGATAATTTTCATTGAAATTTTATTGTTTCTCTTAAAAACCACTGAACAGTAAAATGCTTCTGGGTGGTGGGGGGTCGGTATAACATCATTTCCTACTTTTTGCATTTTCTGATTATTTAATGTTAATAGTGAATAACCTTTATGAGATTGAGCAGCATGCTAAATTCTTTACATAAACTTTTTATTTCTTCCATACAAAAATATTTGAACTATTAAAGAGGTAGGATTGATGACAAATCAAGTGAAATTTTAAAAGGTTTTGAGTAACCACTGACAGCAATAAGAGAAGAGATGTATTCAGAGACACATAATGGGATTTCCAAGTATGGATGAGACTAGCCAAGGGTGGGACTATGGGGTTAGACCACAAAACACAGAGTCTCTAGCCTGCAGGACAGTGTTAATTCTTTCTTCCTGTTTCATGCCCCCTGTGTAGGAGTAGAGGAGGTAGATGGATGGGCTGGTCCAAGACGGGTTGGCAGAGCATGTGAAATAACAGGATAAGAAAACATGAATTCGATCATGTTGACAACAAGAATGATTGAAACAATGTGCCACATAATCTAGAGGAAAAGTTAAGCCTTGGTGGGGAAGTGGAAGGTTGGGCTGACGGATATGAATCCATAGGAGGCATTTGCAGCAAAATAATTTTTCCGTCCAGCAAAGGACAGTAGCTAAAGGCGGAGTCTGCCATTAGGACATTGGCGAATATGCTAGCTACTTCCCACAGGGTGTTTTGAAGGCAGAGAACATCCACTTTCAGCTCTATCTACTACGAAAAGGGGCCTTTGTGTGGGAAGGTAGCTGATACGCAGAGAGTGAAAGCCTTTGAAGGTGTTTCAGACAGAGGCTAGGGAGAGAATGACGCAATGGGCTTCTCCCTCAGAAGTACAAAGAGGCACCTGGTTTCCTCTAAACAGAGAAATCAGGAATAACAGATCATGTACACATGTACTGAAGTCATTTGTGAAGTTAGAAAAAAATATCCTTGGTCTAGAGAGTATAGTTAATACTGTATCCTTGGTCTGTTTGGTTTTAAAGATTAGGGAAAATTTTCTGTAAATAAATCAGCAGCTGATTGATTTAGTAGATAGCAAAGAAAGTAGACAGTTTTCTCAAAGTTAGTTTTGTGGGGAGAGGAATATTGAGAAACAGAGACGGGGGCCTCCTGTGTCTTGTAAAAAGTGTGGGAAGCCAAACGCAAAAAGCTGAGGGCCCTTCACGGATTCGCAGGCAGCAGACCCTGAGTATGTTAGCCAGAGTTGGTGCCAGTGCAGCTGCCAATGGTGACAGTTTCTACAAAAAAGGATGCCTCCTTGCCCCCGTCTCTGTTTCCCTAACAGAACAGCAAATTAAGAGTATTCACTTGATGGTAGCATGCATTAAAATGCCATGACTGGCACTGAGTCTGTTGCCAATAAGGAATGTCAGAGATACAAACTATCAAAAGAAATTTACCAAATGGAATGCAGAGAGAATAGTACTCAGAAAAATGAAGACATAATGTGAACAGATATTTGAGTTACAACTACCAGACAATGAAGGAAACAATCATTGGGGAAAATTTAATACAGACAAGTCCCCTTACTTCCAGTATTTTTGGATTAGATGGGAAATTGATTGACAGGTGTTGGGGACATATGTTGGTTTAGGAAACAATGACCTGGTGAAAGTGGGCATGGTGTCCATGTGCGCGTGTGTGGAGATGGAGTCCATGGAGAGGAGGACAATTTGTATGCCGAACAGCCAAAGCTGGCTACTGAAAGAATTAACTAATATTTAGAAATATTTACTAATACTCGAATAAGAGACATTTCATTGGATGTTAAGATAGAAAAAGAATTATTCCATATAGAAGATATTTGTAAGAAATACGGTTAATCACGATTTGATATGATCGTGACCGTTGCTAATCAGTGTTAGGCCTTATATCTAGATGTCCTTCCAAAGCTTCATGCGCTCATAGAGCTTTTGGGAGGCGATTGGATGAGGGGTGTGTGATACTGTTATCAGTCTACTGATTGGTTTAGCATAGCTCTGGACTAAAACCTCTACAAACTGTGAGCTAAAATAAACCTTTCCTCCTTACAGTTGTGGGTGTCAGGTATTATTTTGGCAACCAGAAAATACTTAAAACAATCAGTATACAAGAATTTTCAAAATTCCAAATGCCCTACAGGGTATACAGAAATGCTTTTCAAACTGCAGAATTTAAAAGACTGTAAATGTGTACCATATTTATAATTTCATTGGTATTTTTTAGTTATCACTGAACCACTTGTCTTCATTTTCTTTACTTTGTGATGATCAAAATGACGAGGTCAGCTTTGCCATCTGAAGCCTTGGCTCTCCAACAGCTCCTTCAACTTTAAAAGAACTCAGAGGTACTAGCTACTGTAAAAATTTCTACCTCTGTGATCTCTGTGTAGCAAATGTGTCATAAATAATCAGTAAACAACTTCTATACAGTAAGGAGGCGTTTGCACCTTCTATTCTGACTGGAGATTGCTCCCCTACTGCCAAAAGCCAGAGGAACCAAAGTGCTTCTGCCATACAACAGGGTGAGAGAGAGTGATAGAGTCAGAGACAGAGACAGAGAAGAAGGATAAGAAGGAGAAGGATAAGGGGAGGAGGAAGAAGAGAAGGAAGAAGAAGAGGAAGAGGAGGAGGAGGACAGGAGGAGAAAAGAGCAAAGTCACTCCTGGGGAACAGCTAAACATAAGCATGGAACAAAGGTAGGTTTAGAAACTTTTAATGGTATTCTTTTTTGAAAATGTGGACTTTCAAATTTGGAGGTGCTGAGAAAGCTCTCGAGGTTTATATGAACAGAAAAGGTCCCATTCTGCATGGGATCTGCATGGGATCCCATGGCAATCTGCATGGGATAAAAACATGGACAGATTTCAGGGTTAGTAGAAGATGCAAAACCCAGGAAAAATTTAAATAAAACTCAAAACACTAAACCAAGACAAAAAAAAAAATCACTCCTTGCCTCCCCCCAAAATAAATAAAACAGAGACTCCAGACCACTAGAAGATATCAAGTGATCTTTCTTGATCGGGTCAGAGAGAGCTCTTCCCTTCATCATACCTGAATTATCAGCACTCTCAGAAAAAGAATTTGGAAGGCAACACAAAACCATGACTTAGAAGTTCCACTTCAATGTATAAAGTCTGAGCTGATGTCATCTGCCTATTACAGTGTGGGTCCTTCACCCGACGGTGTCCCACAGGCCTCAGCAATCGTGAACTACTATTCTTATCTCTATAGAAGTCTTAATGTAAGGGACACTTCAGTTTATTTACAAATGGATTTCCCTAACTGACAGCTACAATCTAAAGACTGCTGCAAAGCCCCGAACTGATCTAGAATATTCGTTAGAAAAAGTGCCTGGATAAAGTGCATAGCTGTCTGGGCTCCTTTATTGGTTCAAGCACTTCAGATTGATTGATTTTGCAGTAAGAATCAACCCTGGGCCTTCACATTGAGCCGCCTCCCCAGCCCTTATATATTTATGAGACAGTTTGTTGCTAAGTCACCAGTTGCCCAGGCTGGGCTCTTAACTTTTATACTCCTGCCTCAGCCTCCAGGAGTGCTGGGATTACAGGTGTGCCCCACCATGCCCCTCAGCTGCTTTATTGAGATATGTGTATATACCGTGCTGGCAGTTGGACAATGCTATCAAATATGAATCTTTCCTGTGTTAGCTATAGATTGCTACACATCAAATTACTATAAAACTTAGCAGTTTAACCCACGCATTTCTCACAGGGCGACAGGGGAATCCAGGAGCACCTTAACTGAATCATGAAAGGGCTGCACTAGGAGGCGGGGATGGTCACTGCCATTGTGCAAGGCTTTTAATGGCCTCGCCTGATGGCATTTCTCTTGTTGTTGTAGATAGAGAGCATAGAAAAGTAAGCAAATAAATTACAACCAATAGTTGCAGAAGCAACAGGGAATACTCAAGCAGAGACTCGAAGGTTAAGCAGAGAATGTGTGTTGGCACATGTACAGGGTCCCACTTTTGCATTTCACCTGTCTCAAGAGAATATTGTGAAGTACAAACGGAATCAATGGGGACACATGCTCCTTCCGGAAGTGGTATTTGGCTCTGGGTAAATGCTTAAAGGCATCTGTGTTAGGGTTTTACTTAGGGTTCCCTGGACCACTGGTGGAGCAGATCTTATGTATAGACATAGATAGATATATCATATGCATGATACATAAGGATTAACACAGTAGGCTTAGAACGGTCGCTGGTAGAGTCGGGAATGGAAGAGTGCAAAAAGACCATCTGCATGCTGGAGAGCCAGGGAGCCAGTGAAAAGTCGGAAGCCCGGAGCTTAGTGCAAGTCTGTATCGGGAAGGGAAGCTGAAGAGTCTGGGCTGGAAGCCCGAAGAGGGATGTCCAAAGCTGATGGTGAAGACTGGATCCTCTGACGAAGCAGAAGGAGACTTCTTCTTCTTTCCCTTTTAATTCCATCCAGGCTAGGGGCCTGTTGGTTGGTGCACCCACATCCGGGGTGGGGCTTCTGTTTTCAGTAAATCAGTCAACCCGACACACTTAGGACTGGGCTAAACTGATCTGCTAGGCGTTTCTCATTCAAATTGACATCACAGTTAGATTTTCATTCCTGGGACAAAATGACTGACACACACAGTTTAAAGAAGAAAAGATTTCTCTCATAGTTTCAGAGGCTTTACTCCGTAGTTGGGTGGCTCCAAGGCAGAAACATCTGGGCAGAGGACATTGTAGAGGAAAGCTGCTTACCTCATGGAGGAAGCAGAGAGAGTAGAGTGGAGGGAGAGGTGGGGGAGGGGAAGAGAAAGAAAGAAAGAAAGAAGGAGAATATAAGCTTTCCATGTTGCCCTTCCAGTGATCTACTTCCTCCAATTAGGCCCAACCTTCTAAGCACGTATTCAGCTATGAGCAGATGAACATATTAATCCACTTTTCAGGTTAGCATCACTGTGATCTAACCACCCTCCTAAAGCTCCCCCTCTGAACACATAAATCTTTTGGGGTACATTTTTGTTGTTGTCTTTTTTTGTTGTTGTTGTTTGTTTTTTTTGTTCCCGGTTTTTGGGGATCAAAGTAGGGGCCTTGTGCTTGCTAGGCAGGTGCTCCACCACTTGAGCTAAATCCCCAACCTCCCGGGGTACATTTTTTAATCTTAACCAAAACAATGTGACTGCCCAGCCTGACTGAATCTGTAGCTTTTGGCTGCTCAGAGCCAGGAAGAACGGACAAGATTTTGAAAATAATTGAACCAGAAGCACAGTGTAGTTGTACTAAAGATTGCCCTGCTTTTGGTAACTATGTTTTTGTGTCCTTAAGCTCCAGAGCTGGGGTCTCCAAAGAAGATCACAGAAGGAACAAAATCCAGAAAAGAGAATCTAAAAGCGTTGTCATGACTCTAGCATATTTAGATGTCAAGATCTGAACAGATTAAGCTTTCTGGTTCCCTACATGTCCTTTCCATTCCAGTCAGAGATGAATCTATAGCCCATTCCTCCACAAGACAAATGCTGCTTCGCTTTGCTTAGAAATGTTTTTAATTTAATCACCACTCTTGCTGGCTCTGCTTCAGGCCTCATAATAAACAAAAACATTCTTCCTCCCTTGGATTAAACTTGACACTGGTGTTCACCAGACTCGAAGGCTGCCCTCCTGACATGAGCAAATCCTATCTAGAGCCCTCCAAGAAACATCAGTCAGCTTGTCATTGGCATACTGTTTCTCATTTGCAGGAAATGGAAATTGAAAAGGCTGGCTGGCGTGGAAATACTAACGTGGCTCCCATAGTGATCTGCAGAGTTTTTAGTTGAATGATTTCTTGTGCTGCACCCCTGCCCAGCTCTCCCGCTCTGCTGAAGAACTGGTATGAATCATCCAAAGACCACTTGCTCTGCCCAGGCACAGGAGATCTCTTTAGATGAATGCGTAAGTACAGAAATAGCTATGCAATGGAACTACAATGAGCGATGGGATGTGAAAACCTTCAGAGCTATAACTAATCAATGAGGTGCTGTGCCTAATAGAGGAAAGGAAAAAGTGGCTGGAAAAATGTGGCTTCAACTAACTCTGGACTTTCAAACTAAGCAGAAATCCAGGTATTAACAATGTGTGTGTAAATCACACTGTTACAGTCCTAGTCACAACAGGTATGGTCCAAACTGGTCTGTCTAGAGTTCAGGTTGATTGCGCCCATTCACTGTTTTTAAGATACATAATTATGACATCGGAAGGCGAGGCTGTCCTTCCCTGCGTGTGACCCCAAATGTCCAGGGTCCCTAAGCATCTAGTAACTGCACCAGAAGATGGTGTTGGAAGCACCCCTGTATATGCTTATTTCTTCTCTTAATTAATTAGGGCTTAGTCTCTAGAGACTGCTGCTTAATTCAGGGTCATCTTAGCGCTTTAGTTTCCTAAGCAATTTTGTATTAGGAGGTGACCATATGTTCAGACAATTTCACAAAGATTCAACAATCAGAACAGAGTAACCAGTTATTCAATATTGAAACATAGTGTTTTTTGGCCTTTTCTATTGGAAAGGTTTTCTTTCTTCTTGGGGCCTTAATGGATCTATTTGAAGTTTCTTTTCAGTGAGAAGTTGCATACTATTTTCTTCCACAAAGTCAAAGCTGAGTTGCTCCTGTGTCATCAAACTCACTGAAGCAGCTGAGTTATTATATTGGCGAAATTAATTATTGAAATGAAGACATGCTTTGTTCTCCTTTAAAGGGAAGATCAAAGCCTGAACAATTAAGAATGGTTTTCTATTACAGCTAATGTGCAATATGGATTCTAGCATAATTAGTCGAGTTTGGGAAATTATTTTTATATTATCTATGCCTTCATTTAACACATTTGTACATCCATTCATTTATTCATTCAAAAATATTAATTGTGTGCCTCTGGGTGCCGAATCTTGTGAGGGAAAATGGAAATACAAACATAAGTAAAATATTCATCCTGTTATTTGAAAGATTTTTTACTTAGTAGATCTATGAAGTCCCCCTGGCCCTGGAAGTCAACGGAATGTTAAATGGACCTTCAGTGGTATTCGTTCCAAAAACCTGATGTTTTCCCGAGAATATGTTGTACCAATACATTCTCTGTTTTGTTTTGGCCACAGTCCAAATTTCCTTTATAAAATTTAATTTTACTTAATTGAAATGCTCCTTCTGGTATTTATGGAGCTCCAATGAGCATAAATCCATATATTTAAACCGAAGTCATCTCAAATATCATGTTTGTATTTTTGTTTGGTAGCCATATTTTGTTTTTGTTGACATTGGCAGAAACTAGTTCTTTTTAAATATAAATTCTGATGACATTCTTTTGAGAACAGAGAAAAAAATCATGTTCCATCATTCAGGGCTATGAACCCTCTAAATATGTAATATATATAAGCTGATGGTTGGAAATTTTTTTTCTCATTTTTTACAAATTCACTTTGGCCTGCAACTTCTGCTGACAGTAGTATCATCTTCATGTTCTGAAAGAGAAAGCACTGGTAATTTTCACGGGAAGTTAAATAATTTCCCATTTTGTTTCAATAGGAAATTCTAGCAAGGAGTAATTGCTCAGAAATGAACAGGTTCGAGAAACAGCAGCTCAACAGGCGAAATGCAAAGACCTTCACAGTGACGTGGAGCGGACATCTGAATGTTCCACCAGGCTCACCTGGCGGACTTCCTGTTCCTAAGCTCGAGAGCGCAGCCTTGGTCCAGGTCTCTGCCTTGCTTCCTTTCCTGCTTCTTCCTGTTACCTTCTCAGAATTTAATACCTTCACTGGCCAAGGGCTCTGGTGTTTTGTGAAGAAGTCAACAGAAAATCCACCTACAGGAATAATGCTAATTTTTTCACGGCCAGATTTGCAACACATAGTCAAAAGCAAATTCTCTGATCTCATTATGCTGCCGAATTTTTATCTTTTTTTCTTATCCTTTATTCATTTTACAGATTTTTCTTTCTTCTTTCTTTCCCTCACTTACCAGATTTCTTTATAAGATCTCAAATAAGAAAATTTTGTTTAAGAAACCTACTATTTGAATAGCACTTTACATTTTTGAAGCATATATTCTTTACTGATAAGAGTAATAATATTTGCAGTTGTTCAATTCGTACATTGCCTGATTCAGCTGGTCAGTTCTGGACTAGAACTGAGGTGGTATCAATAAGAGAGTCATAAATACGTTAATGATTCTCATAGCAGCAATGGACACCTCTATGTGAACACATTTTTGTTTCACAATAGTAGTTTCCTCTATAATCATCCAAGACTTTTCTGAGAAGTAAAATTGATTCCAGGTAAAATTTGAAGGTTTGCTTTGGACAGCTTTTTGTGTCAGGAAACAAGCATGATTTTGAACCTTAACTGTACTGTGCCAATAGAACACAGAGGCTGATCCGAAGGGTTTCACACTGGTTACCTAGAGAATAATTTGAGAATTAAAAAGTAATTTACTGATAGCACTTATAATACAATTAATTATAAAATTAATTAAAGAGGGGCTAATGTTCTCCATAACAGGAGAATGTCAGAGAACGACTTATTTGGTGGTAGAATTAGGTGATAGAGTTAGGATCAACATAATAAATTGATTTAGAAAAGGCCCATCAATAGAGGTTGCAACCACTGTGTAAAATATTATGAGAGGAACAGATATTTATGTACACAATGTTGAAGAGCGTCAACTCTCTCAATAATTCATTAATTCACTGAAAACTGTACCTTTATAGCAGAGTGATGGCTGATCACTAGAGCCAAGTATCCCAACTAAGCATTCCCAATAGAAGTGATAAAATGCAATAAAATGCGCCTGGTGTCATAAATGATGTGTTCTTGCCAAAATACTTAACTCACATCTAATAATGAGAAAGCAATAACTCATGGGCAGAATATAGGATACTCTACCAAATATCTGGTCTATTCTCTCTATTGAACTCACTGCCTTCAAATAAAGGCGTGTTTGTTGAAAAGGAAGTGAGGAAACTATTCTGGATTCAAACAAAGTAAAGAGATATTATAGTAAAATATGCAAACTTTCATTGGATTGCACTGGGGGATGAAAGCAATTATGGTAAGAAGAATAATGACCTCTCAAAATGGCCACATCCTAAACCCCAGAACATGTGAATTTGTTAAAGAACACAAGAAGTCATTACTAGTAGTTACTGACCTCAAAGAGAGTGTTTTAGATTATCCCAGTGGATCTAATAAGTGGCAGAGAATGGGAGAAAGAGGACTGTCAGAGAGATACAGTGTGATAAAGACTTGATGAATCACGGCTGGTTTTGATGATGGGAGAGAGCATGAGTCAGGAAATGTGTGTGACCTCTAAGAACAGCAAAAGCTAAGAAAGCACTCTCTCTTTTGGAGCTGCATACGAGGAACCTACACTTTCATAGCTCTCGATTTTAGCCCAGCGAGACCCATTTCATGTTTCTGAAGCTGAGAACGGTTAAGTAATCAATTTGTGTTGTCTTAAGGTACTAAATTTGTGATAATTTGATACAGTCATAACAGGAAACCAACAGAAATTTTGGTATCGGAAGCAGAAATACTTAGAAATGTGGAAATGGCTTTGGAAGTGGGCAATGGGCAGAGTCTGGAAAAACATTAAAACCGTGACAAAATAGCCTAGCTTGACTCAGAAAGACTATTAGAAATACAGAGATCGAAGTCTCTGTCAGCGAGTATTCAGAAGAAAATGAGAACCTTGTTAATGGCAACTGGAGGAAAGAAGATCTTAGCTATATAGTAGCACACAGCTTAGAAGGGTTGTGTTCCATCTTTACACGTAAAACAAGCATTTCACACTCTAGCTGCGCACATTTACTCGAGGAGCTTTGCCAGCGAAATGTTGAAGGTGCAGCCAGACTTCTCCTCAATGCTTATAAGTAAAACGTGAGAGGAAACAAGGTAGATTATGGAAAGAGCTCTTAAGTGGAAAGGAACCAAAAATTGATGATTTGAGAAATTTGCAGTTTACCCAGATTATTAAAAATAGCCAGATTTTAAAGATTCACTCTTAGTAAAGCATGCTCTGAAGACAAAGATGTGGTTGGATAAGCTCGGGCTAGTGAGGTAGGAGAGAAGTGTGGCCGAAGCTGGCTGAGAAAGCAGGCTTGACCTGTTAATTACAAAATCCCAAACAGACGTGACTTCCCTGAGAATGGCCTAGACCTGCGGTCAGCTTGAGGCACGAGATTCCACCTCTGAAGATCCAGATATAGAAATTCTTGCGGGTTTCCTTGAGAGTTGGATACTGTAAAATAAAGGAAGCCAGGAGGAGCTGGTTCTATTATATCTTTTCATGATAGCCCATACCACGTCTCTCAGACGCAGTACGCATTTTTATTTTCTTTTTTTACCTTTACTTTATTTGGCTCAAACTTGCTCTGCAGAGTCAGTTTCTCCCAATCTCCATTTTGCCTTTTTGAATAAATGCTGTCGCTGCTTTTGGCTCGTTCATTCAATTCTTTGTCTGAGGTGAGAAGAACCTAGAATCTAACTCCAGAAGGAAGGGCAAGCAATCCAGAACCTGGTAAAGTTTATTTGGAATATAACCACCCAATAACGCTGGTGTCTAAAAAGATTGCAAAGTCAGAGTGCTCACTTGCGGAGGGTTAACTGAAGAGATCAGGCGTGTGATTTACGGATTCTCTCGCCCCTCTCAACAGAATTCAGAACAGCTGGGAGAAGCCGCTTGCCTAATTGAATCTCTGGGACATATATCAGACATTCACAAGGTTTTTTAAGAATTTCATACCAACAACAATGTTGCCAAGGGGTTTTGAGAGAAATATAGATAGCCCCCTTACTCTCTGGGGAAACAAAGATAGTAGTAATAATTACATCGACATTCTCCCACATTTCGTAATTAGATTGAATAAAAACGTAAGCATTATTTTAGTAAAAAAATGTTGTCAGTGAACTTTTCACTGATGGTTGAATTTTTTTCAAAATAAAATGTTGGAAGAAAAAATATTTGAGGTCGCCAGAATACTGTATAACATAAAAGGCTTTCTTTTTGCTGTGTTCATGTTAATTAACAATGTAAAAAGGTAAATGATTAAGTATCAAATGAGTGGTATTAAGAGGTTATGAAGATTCATAGTCAGAAGAGTACAGAATGGCCCACAGTGCTGATGTTGGCCTTTTAGATGAAACCAAAGAAAGGAAAGAGAGATTATAAAGTGAAGGAAGACAATCAGGTACCCAAAATTCTACAGACATAAGAAGAGGCTGATAAAATTACTTGGTTGCAATCATGATAATTTTTATGAAAAAGGCTGAGTGACTCAAGGAACAAAGTCATCGGCCTCTGAGAAGTAATTCTATTTTTAATGGGTTCATAAAATCAGCCAGGACCAGAGACTTCTTTTCACCTTCCACTACATGTAGCCCTTTTGGGATGGCCATGTCTATGACTCTTATTCTATGCTTGTCCCATCTTTGGATTTTGGGAAAAGCTCTCTTGTTCCTGGAGTTTCATTAGTCCAGAGGTAAACACAAACTTTGTCCCAGATCATACCAGACAAATCCTTATGCGATTTCACAATAAAATTTGAGACTAATGAGCTTATGACTTTTTTTTCACTTTGAGTTGTTGTCTAAGGGCTAAGACTTGTCAGAACATTGGGATGAGGTGAAAATATTTTGCACATAGAACAGGTGTGAATATCTGGGGCAAGGAAGCAGAATGTAGGAGACAGGATAATGGTGACTGCCCTTAAGATGTCCACCCAGTCCCTAAATTCTTTAAATGTGGGGTAGGAAAGCAGAGCAGCCAAAGTGATGTGGTGTGGAAAGACTCAAAGTATCACTGCTGTTTCGAAGGTGGAAGAGAACCAAGAGAAGCAGGTGGTCCCTGAGAGCCGGATAAAGCAAGAAAATGGATTCTCCACTATGACATCCGGAAATGAAAACCCTCTTACTTGTACCTTGAATTCTACTCAGTGGAATCCATTTTGGACTTCTGACCCCTTAAATGATAGGATAATAAATTTGTGTTGTTTTTAGGGTAGTAAATTTGTAGGAATTTATCTTAGCACCAGTAGGAAATTCACATAGCTATAAATTCACCCGTTAGGAACAACTGGTAAATTTTAATATGGAATGCACTTTAGATTATGTTAAGGAATTATTGTTAATTTTATTAGGTGACCAGTTGTATTGTAAAACATTCTATTGTAGGGTATATTTGTGGGAATATATAAGGGTGAAATAGGTTTGTAACATTCAAATATGATGTTACAGAAATATGCAAATATACACACAGAGGTAAAAACAGCAAGAAAGCAAGTGAAAAGGAAAGGAAATGTGGCAGAAATGAGAAATTTGTGATTCCAGGTAAAGCACATATATACTTTCATTGTATATAGTTCTTTGAACTTTTCATAGAGACTTGAAATTTTTCAAAATGACGTGGGAAGAAAAAAGTATTTGATGTACCCAGGAAAATGCATAACATAAGGGATTTTCTTTTTTCTTTGTTCTTGTTAATTAACGATGCAAAGCAGTAAACGATGGAATGTCGAAATGAATGCAACCGAGAGGTTATGAAGATTCATGGAGAAGAACCGAGTAGGGCCCGAGTGCTGATGACAGCCTTGCAGACAGGGTGGAACCTGAGTGGAGTCCTGAAGAATGAGCAGAGGAGCAGCGAGGCACCTACCGTATGAGGAAGCAGTGTGAGCGACAGAGGGGCTGGAAGGCCGAGCGCAGGACTGGCGCGTGCAGGATCTTGATGGCATCCGCTGCACTGGAATCTTGGCAAGTCATCAACAATCACTGGAGTTTATGTTATTCTCCATAAGAGCAGAAATTTTAGGAGGAATGGGGAAAACAGGCCTACAGCAGGACAGTTTAGCAGCAACCAGTAAGTGTGGCATGGCGGTTACGATGAGGGCAGCGTTACTCAGCTTTGGGATCCTCCCCGGCGATTGGCGAAGTTCACTTGTGGGTGTGTCTGGGTGGTTATGGAGGCGTGGCCTCGGAAGTCTCTGATGGTCCCTTCCCTCTGGCTTTCTTCACCTTCCCTGCTTCCTGGTTGCGGTGAACTAAGCAGTCTTACTCGACTACACCCTTCCGCCATGATGTCTCTGCTTTGGGACCAGTCAACCATGGACTGAAACTGAGCAAATTAAACCTCTCTTCCTTGAAGTTGTGGGTGTTTGGTATTGTGTCTTGGCTATGAGAAAGCTGACTAATACAGATGAGCTAACCAATGTGAAGAAGATAGGCTTATAAATACCTTTTCAATGGTGTTTAGATGTTTAGAAAAGGGATCCACAGAAGGAAAGCAGAGAAGTGAATTTAAGATCAGTCTGGGAGCATGGGATGTGTAAAACAGATCTGGGGGTGTCTTGGATTAGAGACATGGAAATAGGATGTTGTTTCAATCATCTCTTGTGAAATGATGGTGCTGAGTGCCTTCCCGAGATTATGAGGGAGAAGCCATAGAAGAACCAAGCAGATTCCCCTTCCCTACCCCTCCCTTTCCCCTTTCCTCCCTCCCTGCCCTCCCCTTCCCTTCTCTTTCCTTCCCCTATGTTCCCCTTCCTTTCTCTTCCCCCTTCCTTCCTTCCTTCCTTCCTCCCTTCCTCCCTCTCTTCTTTGAAAGAAGGATTGTGACAAGTTATATTTGGTTTGCTGTGATAAAATGTACTTAAGGATCCGCCTTCCTTGCTAGTCGGCTGTGCTGTTCACGTTTACTTTGCTGGCAGCATTCACATGTCTCATGGAGAAAAAGCAACATTAAAAAGGAAATTGTTCAAATGAAGTGAAAATGTATTTGTAAGATCAGCTGTCTGTCTGCTGAGGTGATGGGAACTAATGCCTGGAACACTGATGTCTCTCACAATTAACGTTTGGATTAAAAGCCTTTGAAGAGCAGCAGGGTGCACCTGAGGTTATTTATGCTAACTAAATGTTTAAGCACCACCACTAATAGATCTCCTTGATGCTGATCTATGTGGTTTGAGACCTTTGAATGAGGACCCCTGTGAAAAGTAAGTCATGTCAGAGTAAATATTTGAGCAATGGTTTAGATAAGGCCACAGGGCCCCGATAAGGTGACATCCGAGAGACTGCTTGGTGCTATGAAGTAGGGGTGGTGGGAATTGACAGAAAATCTTAGTACCTACAGAGAGTTTGGACCTAGAAATATGTGAATGAGCACAAAAACAACCAAAAAGCCAAATAAGATATTATTACTTCCCTGAGATAAGGAGAGGGAAGATGTAGGTGTCTTTTCTTCTACATGTGTTATCTGATGTGACTTCCCGCTTATAATGTAAACCACAGCCGAAGGAAGGAAGGTTGGGTTGTCTGAGTGGAGAGATCTTATCTTTTCTTTTTGTTATACGCGGCAGCCCAGTGCTCAAGACTTAGAATAAATGTGTAAAAGCACTTGATGTATAAATGAATGTGTGTACAATAATTCACATACAAGTGCGTATCACCTGTGGCTCTCCTGATCCATGGTGAGAGAATTCACATTACTGTGGTAACAAGAAGGTAAAAATCTCATGCCACTAATTTAGAAGGTCAAGAAATGTAATTTTCTGTACTTTACTGTATCTTAGTTAAACTTTGATTCTGAACCACCATTTCAACAATAAGAGAAACATCATTTCAGTTCATTGGAGTTTCCTTGCAGGCTTGTGTTTTGGGGATGAAGGATGGGGAGAGGTGTCTCACATCTTCTATGGATTGTGGGGTTGACCATCTCATCTGGGTCTTCATCTAGTCCCACTGTCATCTGCCACAATGTCCTTTTCCTGATGTGATCCTCAACCATGTCTGTGGAGCACATTGCTTCTCCAAGCACAGGGCATATGAAGGTCCAAAGCTTTATTGGCCATTTATTAGCACTGTCATCTCTCTATTATTCCTGCTCAGGCCCCACTCAGGAACACTTAGTGAGACAGGTTAAATTCCTGTCACCCAAGGAGTGGATTCTCTCCTGTTTTGTTTATTCCTGTAGCCCTAGTACTCAGAACAGTGCCTGGCACAAGGTAGGCACTGACTAGGTAGAGGAGACTAATTAAAGTTCATCTGCTCTCTGATTTTTCAAACATGAAAGGGATTCTATGGTCCATTTCCAGGATTCCGTGGGAATGGTTGGAAGAGAGCTGCCTTAATTTCTCATATGTGAACCCGCCATCCTCTCCAAAGAGCTTCCTTCTATCCATTCAGGAAAAGAAATGCTTGTCTAGTCTGGGAAAGGACAGCTTCATTCTTGCTCCTCGGCCACTTTCACAACTCTCTTGTGTGAGTCCTGCGGTCATTCTAGTTCCAGTGAAAGACCAGGCTTTGGAGAGTCAAAGGCTGGATGGACCCTTTCTCCACATGTGCTCAGTTAGTCATCCTGGAGAGGAAGCAAGGAATGGAGGCTGCTATAGCTGCGTGAACAGGGGAAGAGTAAAGCGATGCCATGGAAAACAAAGGTAAAAATAATGTGAATAGCATTCCAAAATATCCCACCAAAATGAGAGGAAATGCAATAAACAGTTCACCATATGCAGGTGTGAGGTGCTATGAGAGAACAGAAAATACTCCCATGGTCATGAACAAAGGTAGTAGCTAGGAGAGTCTTATGTGGTCTGTTTTATCTCAGTTTTAAAGAATACATGGCTATTTATTAAGAGAAAAGATGAGGGAAAGAGGAAGAAACGGGAGGCATACGGAAGCCTAAAAACACAATGTACCCATTATGATGGCAAATGTGGAAATGAAACAGGACAAACGGATGCTCAAATTATGATTTGCCATCTCCTACGTGGCTGATCCTGGTACTTAAGTAAGCTCTCTTAGTCTCAGTTTGCTCATTTGTAAAATGGGGGTGATAATACCTATTTTGTAACTTGTTTGGGAAGGTAAAATTAGATAATGCATGCATTAAATTATATTTGTTGGATACTGAATTGAGTGCTAAGCAATTATCATCTGCTATTTTTAGAGGGCAAAGTTAAGGCAACGACAAGAGGGGAAATAAGACTTGAGCTGAATTTGTGTATACAAAAGATACGGTAACCCGCTAGATACAAGAACAATGGACACAGCAAGCGAATTAAAGAAGGCCTCTAGTCTGGGTAACAGCAGGGCCCAATTTCGACTAGGAGGACCAGGTTTTCGGGAAGTGAGATCATTCTGGTTTGCATGTGCTGAGACTGAGACTCTATAGCCTACTCCTCTCTGAGCTGCTGGGTGTCTTCTCCCTTTTCCAATAAATACTAATAAATGCTGAATTGATTTTTCTAATGCAAAGTTCACTCAGTGAAAAGACACTAATCATTGCCAAACTGAAGGAGTTCCAAAAATATCAGAACGCAGAGTTAATTAAAATGGTGAATCATTTTTAAACATTTTTTCTGCATCAGGAGCTACAGTAGGAAATTCTACATTAGAGTGCCAAGAACTACACGTTACTTCATTATTTAATCTTCTCCATGGTGAACAAGGGACGTTTTAACATAAAAACGCATCGAAGTCACACTGTGAGAAGCGGCACACATTGTCGAATGGGAAGTACATTTTCTCATTCTTGCTGAATTCTGAATTCAAATCCACTGCCTGCCTCCGGATTATAAGCATTACTGAGTCTCTCTCTGGCTGACTTGAGAGATGTGGCTGGATAGAACTGGGCAATGACAGAGGTGGAGCTAGGGGACAAGCAGGAGGCGTAGGGTGGGTGTCTTTCCAAGTGCCAGCTGAAGAGGTTTCTGTGTGACGTGGGAGACCACGCGGAGGGCACAAAACAGAACTCTTTTTTTTTTTTTCCTAACCTTCCTTTTGACTCTCAAAAATTTTGTGATCAATTACTAGGAAGAAGGAACCCTTCTGGTGACAGAGTGTCTTGCATGACATCCTGGTGCCATGAACTCCGAGAACTGGGCTACACCAGGGTCTGGGACTCAGCGGAGCGGTTAGGAGGCGAGTCCAGCTTTAGAAATCGCCTAGGGGAGCACAGGGTGGGAAGAAAGGTGTAACAATAGACCCTTAGACAAAAACGAACATTCGGCATGCCAGGGGAATTGAAAAACTCACCGAAGGAGACTGAGCCGAGGGCCGAGAGCGGCAGGAATCAGCCTGAGGACAAGGAGTGTTAGCGAGTCCCCTTCCGAAGAGCAGCAAAGCATCGGGCTCACCTTCCCGGCAGCAGCAGAAACCGGATTTTAATAGGTTTTGGCAGTAGTGGTTCAGTACAGACAGCAGGGAGGTGTTGATAAGATTATAGTTAGAAGAAAACAGGTTTAGAGGTGTCGGTGTTTGTGGGACAGCCCCAGATGTAGGTGACCATTCCTAATGCTGCTTCCTTCCTTCTGTGTTTGCAACTGGAGTCACGGCATGAGCGCTTCGGTTATGAGCGGGTCGTTTGGGGAAGATGCACCGGTCGAAGCACCAGTTGTAGAGGGCAGACCGCTGGATCTGGGGAAGAGAAGACGGGCAGAAACACGTGCAGCATAGGATCCGAGTAAATGTCAACTACCTGATCGTGCTCAGTGTTTTTTGCTTGCTGGAGCTTCTCAGGCCCTGTACTCCCTTATGCACAAGTACGCTGCCCTGGATTGCCTGCCTCTCTCCTAGGGCACACATCAGGATGAGCATATTTATATAAGTTCCCTTGAGCTCATCCTTTTAGCCCAGTGGCAGCAAACCTATGGCACACGTGCCGCAGTGGGATATTTGAATCACTGAAAGCTCTAAAGGTTCGCCATCACTGTTCAAAATTTTACTAGGATAGTATAGTCAATTTATTGACTCATATAGCACATCTGTTGCATGCCAGATTCATCAAAATCTAGGGGATAGACCCCTGCCAAGGTGCTAGATGACTTCCTAGGTGCCCAATTTAAGTAGAATGGTGGCCTATGAAAATCACATAGAAAGATAATTCAAAATGCACCCGTTTCCCAGAGATTCGACTGGTGCCCCAGATGAATCTCCTTCCTCCGTCTCCACCTCCAATGACTTCCAACATTGTAAACACTTTTAGTGTTAGGAAAATAAGCTTCCTGTCAAGTGTATTTACATGGTTGATTTCACAGGACTGGAATACATGTAAACACACTAATACAGCGCACTAGACTAATTCAAACTAAAGTGTTACTGACTGATTTTCCATGTGATGTTCTCTCCCCAAGTGATGCATTTAAACAACCACGAAGGACCTTTGGGAAAGCTGAGGAAGGGCATAGGAAGTAGCTGTGGAGTCTTGGAGCACTTCTAATTTATAGAGTCAATGATAAATTACCCAGACATCCAGATTCTGAATGATTCAACTTTTCTGAGGTAACTTGCAAGTGCTAGATTGGTGAAAAATACTTAATAAAATGAATTATCTCCCAATACGAAGTCGGTCCCCTTGGAGAGGTCCAGAACTCTAAGCAGGGTGATCGCCGTGTTCTGTTAGGCAGAAGTACGTGGGTCAAAAGCAGGGGCACAAAGGAGACGTGTGCAGTGATTCATCGTCATGACAGCGGTCACCATCTTCGTTATTGTTGTTACTACGCGTTGTGAGGAGCGAACCGAAGGCTTGCGCCCAGAGCTAGGACCCACCCCTGCCCTTTTCAAAGTCTGAGACGGAGCCTTGTGAGTCACTAAGTCACCCAGGCTGAGCTCAAACTCGCCATCTTCCTTAAGCCTCAGCTTCCCCGAGTGATGGGACCACAGGTGTGTGCCACCTTACCTGGTTTGCCTAGTGAGTCTAGAAAGAGTCAGAGAAGACATCCCGAAGGAAGGTTTATACATTAATGACTTTTTATATTTCAGTAGAGTATTAAATACTTTCAGAGGAAGAAATGAACAAAAATTAGAATCTTGGATTGTGGCGGGCAGATTCAGTAGTAGTGGAATTCTTGTAATTTCTGGGTCTGGGTTATCCTAAGCACATCTGATCTGCCTCGTCCAGGGTCTGCACAATTGCAGGGGTAGACTGCACCCGTCTTAACTTTCCCTTTAGAGAAATTGATGATCCCAGAAGTAGAAACATGCTCCGACGAGTTTTACTAGCAGGGATTTTCAGATTCTGTACCCACTCCCACTTTGCTATTAAATTTATTCCAATGGGAATGTAGAACAAAAACTAAGAATAAATCAGCCATTTTTCATCACAGCTGTGAATACCATGAAGAAGCAAAAGTCTATGAGAAATAACCTTGATTCATAATACTATGCATACTGGGTGAATGGCTCAATAAAAGGCAATATTTCAGATGAATTGCTGGCCTGGGTGACATCACCAGTGGTGACAATTACAGAATGCTGCACACATAACCATGCGGAGCACGCCCGTACAGTGCTGAGTGTTGTTAGCAATGCGCTATTTCTGTGTTCGCTGTGTCCTAATTGATGTAAATGACCTTTGAGACGTGTGTGACAGGAACACACTCATGAAGGAACACAAATAGAAGGCTTTGCTTTTCCCACCAGTGATGTTACCTTAGCAAAAAAGAAGTACTTCTAAGTCCAAGTACATAGTTGTCTTAGAGGCACATAGCAAGCAACAGAATGATCTCAAAACTGAAATGGAAAGAGAATGAACACTTCAGGATTACTTTCAGCAGGGAAGAGCAAACCCATTAGAATTTCCTTTCTGTTTCCCAGATCCCTACAAATAACAAGTCAGAAATTCATAAAATGTAAGCAAAACACTGTCACTAAGAGTTCTATTTTTATTCATTTAAATCCATTGTTTTACCTATCATTGCTAAATAGATCCTTTTAATTTGTAACTCACACACTGAAAAGGCCCTGGTTAGTGCCAGAATCAAACCATTCTAAACAATGTCAAAATGCAGACCAAATAATAAAAGCAAACCCTTTATTAAGCATTTTACTGAGGCAGGAAGCACATTAAATAACAATACATTATAGTGCCAACAGCTATATATCATTTCATTACTTAATCCTTGCAGAAGCCCCACATGGTTTTTATTCTCTTCCTTTTTACAGATCAGGAAATAGCAATATTGGTTATTAAGCAATTTGCTTAGGGTTACATAATTAGAAAGAAAACAGACTCAGAATGTACTCACGAGTGGGCCTCTTGCCAATGTCCCTGCTGGACACCTGACCAGAATTTAGCTGGAGAAAAACATTTCTATTATTTATTCTATCAATTGCTTGATATCCAGTTCTGCACCACGCACTGGGGTTAAGGTGAGCAGGCTGTGTGTGTCGGGCAGAAGGGCCCAGACACATGGGCCTGCCCTTTAACAGTTGTAACCCCATGTTGGATGCAAGGCATGTGCACGGCAGACAATGAATGAGTAAGAGGCATTTTTAAATCTGACACACTGTGCAACAACAATGAATCATTCATTTTTCTCTCCTTCCACACTGACCACCACCACTTGCTTTTCCAATTGCAGGCCTCGGTTTGGACTCTTCCACTCCCATGCCTTGTCTGTAAAAATCGCATGCCAGCAAGCTCAACCCACTCACACCTGCAACACTGCCTAGATTCTGTGCCATGACTTGCAGAGCGACAGTGCCGGGGCCAGCCCCGAGAGTCAGCTGAGCTTGCCTCATTGACTTCTGAGCAAGACGCCATTCAAACCAGCATGCGCCTGTTATGGTTTACATATGAAGCATTCCCCTAAAGACTCATGTATCAGAGGCTGGATCCCCAGGGCAGCAATGTTCAGTGGAAGGATATCGAGAAGCGACTGGATGGTGAGGGCACTAACCTCATCAAGGGACAGTGGTGAGTTCATTTGTGGAAGGGGCAGTTAGAATGTGGGGCCCAGTGGGAAGAAGTTGGTCCCCTGTGGTGTGAATTCAAAAGGGACAACTCTGACTCTCTTCTGCTCTCTGCTTCCAGCTGCTATTTGGTGAGCAGCTTTGCTCCACTGCAGCCTTCCGCTGTGATGATCCTGCTTTGGGGGCAGCTGACCACAGACTGACACCTCTGAAACCATGAGCCAAAATAAACCTTTCCTCCTTTAAGCTGTTGATGTCAGGTGTTTTGTCTCAGCAATGGAAAGCTGAATAACAACCACCTGCCTTTTTCCAACACTGTATTGTTACACTCTTCTAGTATGTCTTATTGCGTGTTTGACCTCCTTATGAAAATCTAGAAAAACAAAAATAGCAAGGTATATGACATAGAGTCAAAAAGACTCAGAACAGGATGTAGGACTCAAGGGAGTAACTTGAGAAGATTGAGGTCTGTAGAATCATGGATTTGATGAGGGAGTTCCTAGAAGGAGATGATTATCAGAAGGCGAGAGAGACAGGGAGAGAACAAATCTTGTTTGAGAATAGCCAGGCCTGAAAATAGCTCATTCCTGTGTCTTACCCATGAACTATTCAGTTAAATTACTCATTTATTTTCTTTTCTAATTTATTTACACTCTCATTAACATTCATATTTATATTTATTTTATTTTGCCTAAGTCAATTTGATTTGCACTTCTATTACTTACAAATGAAGCAACTCTAATGCAAATTAACTAGTGCATAATTTGCATTTTTAATAGCTTCCAGATAAGATGGTTTATGTCAAAAAGACTCTATATTATATAAAAACACAAATGCCTTTGGAACATTTCTTAGCCCGTCCCTTGCACCTTATACTTCTGTGTCCCCTCACCCTTGGAAGATTATCCTGTACGTGACAAGACTCTCAATGTTTGCTGTGTCCTATAGCAATAAAGGGTAAGCACTAAAGATGAATAAAATAGTACAGATACTTAGATTCAAAGGGACCCGTGGCTTACCTACATGGACAGGAAAGAGATGAATCGGTGTATTGGAAGCTCACATTCGGAATGGGAGCAAGTAAGTAAATAATGTAATACTTTACCCCTACAGGCCCACCTCAGCGGGAGCCATTGATTCCTGTTCCTGCAGGCTCGCAGCGTTCCATTTCACAGTCGACCTGGAGTCCTGACTGGAGCCGAGTGTCAGCTCAGTCAGCGGTCAGAACGGAGACTCAGCCTCGCTTCTTTGCCACCAGGTATGTGGGTATTTGGAGTAATTACAAGGCGCAGGCTTGCCTACCCAATACTAGTCTTTTTACAGTCCCCCTTACTTCTCTTCTACAATGTTATGTTTTTTCACTCAACTTTCTCTCTAGGCCTCTACTTACTCCCTGGGCTGGCCAGCAGCCTGAGCACACCAAGTTGCTTAGCCAACCGTGACCCATCCTGTGGCTCCTACTTTACACACAAGCTTTACACAGGTAGCATCTTGCTTGGCACGTATGCTTGATTCAGAGAGGTGGATCATTGTAGGAGACTGGATAGGTTATCTTGGGCTTTCTCTTCAATAGCCTGTACAGATTTCTCAGAAACGACCTTCTCCCCCAGTAAACAACTATCACCATACTCCTTGGAGCACTCAGGTTTAGGCCACACGGCTGGCTTTGAGGAGAGTCTGTCTGCCAGCTGTAACCCGACCAGCCCATCTTTCTCCTTTCCTATAATCTGGGTTCTGAGCCACGAGTGTCTGATGTCTGTGGCTGATTCAGGGTGAGCAGGAGACAAAGGCGCTACACCTTCACCTAAAATTGTATGAGTGGATTGGGGACAACATAAAAGCTCTGCAACAATAATTTTATTTTTGTAAGAAACGAAGAGGTATCAGATGGTCTTGAAGAGTACAGCCACTACGAACGTAATGAGCTTATCCTTCATGTAGAAGTGATATTCAATTCATTCTTTGCTCTCCCACTTCCTTTTCTTGGGAATTTGTTTCATCACCGTAAACTCAGCAAGACATTTCTGTGAATGATACGAAATCATCATATCCACTTCATCTTATGTGATCAGGTGGACAGCTCTGACTAGAACTGAACTGTCTAAATTTCAAGTTGGGAAACAGAGATAGACCCAATTATACTGGTGAGTAACCATTTTTTGTTGTTGTTGTTGTTGTTCTATAAAGAGCTGAATAGCATTTTGCTTTTGGGAACCAGTCACTCTGTTGCAACTACACAACTCTTATCACTGTAGTGTGCAAGCAGACACAGATAACACATCGGTGAATGAGAATGACTATGTTCTGATAAGAACGCTGTGGATTCTAGGGGCCGAAGACAGGAAGGCAGGGTGAGGAGGTTTAGGAATGGCTCATTTGAACGATTTCAGTGTGCCCTGGGGCTTAGAGGTGGTCTCTTATCTGGTACTTAACTCTGCGGTGAACAGGACAGGGGAGTAGTGTCCCCTGAAGAAGGTGGCTGGGGAAATGGGCTTCGGGTTGGTTGCTTTGCACATGACACGACTTGGCTGGTCCTGGGAGGCGCAGTCCACCTACAGTCAGCAAGGGCCCGTAGACATCAGAGCGTCAAATAGAGCAACTAGAAACATGGGTATTAGACTGAGATGACAGAAATTAAAAAGAAATTTGCTGAAAAGATATTGATTTGGTAGCTCACAGTATTGATGGAAAGAATGTAAATTTAGATGGGAAAATGGGCAGGACTCCAGAAAGGCTTGTCCGCTGAAAATCCTCCTGAACCTCATCCCTGGTGACCCTGAGCAGTAAGTCACTGCTGGGCTCTCTATTTCAGAGTTTACCCTATAAAGAAAAGAACTTTCTCATTCTGGTGGTGGGGACTAAGGTGAAGGAAGAAAATTCAAATGCTCTAAAGAACTATTTTGCATGGGTTGAAATATGAAAGGATTAGACTTTAAATAAGGTGGGGGAGGGGGAGAGAGAGAGCTCGAGAGAGAGATCAAGGGGGAGAGAGAGGGAGAGAGGAAAACTGGCCAAGCAAGATGTGGTAAGGGTGGCTAGAAAGGGATTCTAGGCATTTTTACAGAGCACAGTGACTGATGGGAAAGAGAATCAGATATATCGAAGGTGTTGAGCTGAAGAAAACGGTGTTGTTGTTAAGAGGAGTTGGCTGAGTTCTATTGATCCTGGGTTATCTAAGTGTCAATACACCGGGAAGGGATAGAAATGCAGCGTTGGAGCTCGAGTGGAGAAGGGGATGTGCAAATGATGTGAATATTTGTAGCAGTCAAATTGCAAAGGTGGGCAAATTCTCTGCAGCACACACAGTTTAGATGTGTTAAGGAAATTAGATGACTGCAGGCTGAGTTTTAATGAAAATCTACTTAGTGTGTGAAAGGAGGAAGGGGAGCTGGTGCAATTGAATTAGATGTAGTTTCCCCCCAGAGGTTCACATGCTGGGAGCTTGGGCCCAGCGTGGTGGTGCTGAGTGGTGGAAATTTTTAGAGGTAGAACCCAGTGGGAGGTGATTAGGTCTTTAAGAGGGAGTGATGCTTTTCTCTCGTGACTACGTTCTTGCTGCCTAGGACGCTAGGTTGCTCCGAGGGAGACTGGCACCTTCCTGAACCTCTCTGGTTTCCTGTCTTGCCGCGGGACATGTTGTGCGTGGGTGCCCACCACTGCGGTACCAGCCACCATCCGGGCCTCAGCAGACTGAGCAGACAATGGCCCATGCCCTGAACCTCCAGAACTGTGAGCTAAATAGAAGTACCAGGCCTCAGCCACTTCTTGATAGCAACACAAAATGGACCAAGACCAATAGTAAGAGGATACGGAGGAGAAACAAGACTCAAGGTGGGGGAAAAAAACCAGGGATTAGAAATGGAAGACTCTTCTCTGTTAGAAGGCTTTAGGATTCAGTTAGATGAAAAGAGAGCAGCAGTGAGGGGGAAAGTTAGACCAGCACTACCTTTGCGTGAGGGAAACAAAGAGAACGACATGTGGCACTCAGGTAAGTTTGGCCAGGAGAACAATTATTTTCCAGAACAGTCTCTAATCCTCCCTCCATGTTTTTTCCTGTCTCTTTTCCTCCCACTTCAACCTTATCTGATAGTTAATATGAACCTGCAAAGGTTCCAAACAGTTCAAAGGAAATAGATTCACGGGCATCCCTAGTCTCTCTCCCCTCTCTGAGGAACCCCTTTGTTGTCCGGACCCAGGAAAGTCAAGGTGGAGAAAAGATCATGTTTCAGCTGGAGGATTAGAGCGAAGGTGGAAGGAAGTGCGGGAGGTCTGCTAACCCAAGGAGGTGCAGACGGGCCAGGGAGGCCTTGGAGGGCAGCACTGAGCAGCAAGCATCCTCCACAGGAAACGGCTGCCGCGCTTATTTATTCATCTTCATTATATATTATTTATCAAGGCACTTATTTATTGTATTTTGAATTGGGTAGGATTTCAAGTGGGACTTCTCAGGCCTGGAATGGGGGTGCTGGCAGATTTCATAGTAAAAAAAATATGAAGAATGTAACTTGACTTGAGATAGGACAAAAAGTATTATACTATTAAGATCCCAATTCATTGCAAACATCAAAGTGTGCACAGGGTTTATGGTTCCTCTCTCTCCCCTCTCTCTCCTTCTAGTTCTGATCAAACATGGTGGAAAATCAATAATGAACAAGTCTTATCCTCTGAGCTCCTTAGATCTGCTGAGGTTTGTGTATCTATCAGTGCAAAGTACTCTCTCTCTCAAACATTCAAACACCCCTGCAACTATCTCTAGCCAATTCCAGGGTCTGAAATATTTAGCTCCCTTGAGATTTAAATGCTGCTGATGTGTCCCTTCTTTTTCCCTCCCCCCCTCCTGCCCCAGGACCCCAGTCCTATTCATCTTCCTGGCCTTTATGGCGGCATCTGAGTGTGCTCTGCTGCAGTCCAGCTTCTCCGCCATAGGATGAGTTGAGGGGATGCAAAAGGAAGAAAAGTGTGCAGGAGGCCGCCCAAGCACTGAGTGTGTGAAATAGGTCCCGGCAAGATTTATGGGCTCTATATCACAGCTGAAAGGCTAGAGGCGGTAAAACGGGAGTGCTGGCAGTAATTTATAGGCGCTTGTTATGACAGACTTCTCGATTGAGGATGAAAAAGATGCCATTAAAACAAAGCCAAGTGATCCAGGACGTTGTTGTAAACAACAGTCCTGTCTACACAGCCCAGCACCAAGTAGATTCATAATTCTAGGGAAGTTGAGGGGTGCGGGCTGCGGTGGGAGGATTCTGTCTTCTAGTCTCCATGGGAAGGTGGGAAGAAGGCAGGAATGGAGAGAGACCCAGTGATGAGGTGCTAATGGGCTTCCCGTCCTCCCTCCCTTCTGGTGTCCCTCAGTCAGAGGGCATCCTTCTGTCTGCCATGACATGCTGGCTGAGAATGATTGCTGGTGGGATGCATGCCCATGGGGACACTCATTCTGTTCTGGGCTGCTGCACAGATGAAATAGCTTACGCACAATTCCCAGGTCCTAGCTGGGGTTAATTTTGCCCCTTTCTCCCATTCTGGTGTAACCCACATAAACTCAGGCTAGTCGCCTATATTGCTTTGAAGCAGCTTCTGTGCAGGGTCAGATCCTGGCAATTTAGAGTTGCAAAAATTAATTGAAAGCAAATTAAGTCTATAATGAAGTCTTCTCGGGTCTTTAAGGGTCTTTAATGATAATTCATAACCTACTGGTACTTGCAGTATTATTTCCCCACCTGCCCACTCACATAAGCCATAAGAAGCATCCTGCACTACTCCTCAAACTACCAGAACTCTATCCCTAAATCCTAGGCCGTCTAAGTTTGTGACCATTCTTCAATTTATCTTTCCTTCCTCTCTTATCTATTTCTTTTGCTTGGGAAAACATTTTTTAATCCTCTGCTCTTGGCAAGATAAATCTAGTAGCTACTTCCTTTTTCTGTTACTGCCCTCTCCATTTTGAAGCAAAGAAACAATCAATGGAACAAGGAAGAACCTTTTTATAGGGTCGGAGGGAAGAGGAGACACAGACAACATTCTGGGTTAGGTGGGGCCACGATGGAGCTCAGCTGCGGGCAGGATGAGGGCAAAATGTGCTAACTATTCATGCATGATTATTTTTTGCCTCTGAGAGAAACACAAATAAGTGAGACATGTTCTTGTGAAGATTACCTTGAATCTACTCTAATACGCTTTTACATTAAGGAATTTGCAAAGCAGACTTCTTCATTAACTGCAAGGACCTGCTTGCTATTCCAGGCCAGGGCTCCAGCATGGAGCCCCCAGCGAGGGAAAGCGTGCTGCCAGGCCCCTCGCCTGCTGGAAAGCACCCCACGCTGCATTTCCATGTCCCCAGCCTGCCTTCCTGCTGCAGGCCTTCATTTCCTTTCCTCTGAGTGCCGGCTTTGATCTCTGCTTTCCCAGTCAGACAGCTCTGGGCTCTGGCGGGAGAGCAGATGCAGGGAGAAGCCCTTGCTGTGAAGCAGAGGTAGAAAGAATGTTTCTTAATAAGCAACACCTGAGATTAAAGAGGTGCATTCAGCTTCATTTGGCTTAAAACGGCCTCTCTGTAATGTACTTCCTGGTATTATGTCCTTCCCCACACTGGCTCCCTCTTTATGGTTTTTGAGCTCAGGGTCATTCTCCTCCTTTCCTGGCTCCTTCATTCCGTCTTCTGTCCCTGCCCCAGTCTCCACCCTCGGATGGCACAAATAGCTTCCGGACAATCTGCTGCTTCCTGTGCATTCTACCCAGAGCCTGACGACAGGTACTGACCTGAGATAAATAGCATGCAGTTTGTCTGTGGCTGTTTATATGCTGGAGACGCATGACACTGTGCCTGTGTCTGGACTTTCTATTGGGAGGCACGTGAGGCTCAAGTCTACAAACTCAAATGCTCCAGAATTACATGCTAGGTTTTGTTGGCATTTTTTGTTTGCGTCTTTATTTTTTAAATGTTTGCTGTATTAGGTATTGAACCCAGGGCCTCTGCACTGAGCCATGTCTCCAGCCACCCTCCTAGCCCTTTTTAATATTGGGGGGAGAGGGGCAGGGTCTTGCCACTTAGTGTACAGGCTAGGCTTGAACTTATCGATCTTCCTACCTCAGCCTCCCGGGATGCTGGGATTACAGGCACGCACCACCTCGCCCAGCTCGTGTTAGTTTTAAATGGCAGTATTTTGATATTGAGCATGGATTCTGGTCTTGTTATGGGCTGAATGCTTATGTACTCCCAAAACTCTTAGAAGGGTTCATGAGGTTAGAACCCCCATAATAGGGTTAGTGCCCTTGTACAAACAGGATGAGACACTAGAAGACTCTCTTTCTGCCATGGGAGGAAACTGCAAAAAGACAACCGACTACACTCCAGAAAGAGAGTCCTCACCAGGAACAGAATTGGCCAGAATCTTGACCTTGTTATTCTCAACCTCCAGAACTAACATCAAATGTCATCTCTTTAATCCACCCTGTCTGTGGTACTTTGTTATAGCACCTGAAAAGATTAAGACAGGTCCTGCACCTCCAGTGTTTGGATCTTAGCATGGCCACTTCTAGTTATGTGACCTTACACAAGTTATTTAACTTTATTGGGTCTTGCTTTCCTCATCCATAACATGGGACTATTAATATTAGGACTGTTGCCCATCTGCATACTATGCCATAGACACACGCAGTCAGGTAGAGGGACATCTTGTTTCTTGGCTTCTGTCCACTTGAGTTGTGTGGGCAGGCAGGTCATTTCAAGAACTGGTGGCTCGCTACTGATTTCTCTCTACCTTGGGAATTCTTGGGAATGGACTTGCAAATTCTTGGCAAAGCTGCCTGTATGGCCATTTACCCGGATGTCTCTTTGGGGTCACTGACTTGATTTTCAAGGGTAAGGCCAAAAAAGGATGATACTCTCAAATCCTTCTGGTCTACTAAATAAGGCTCTTTGAAAGAAAAGGCAATGAACACATTAACTTTTTTTGTGCGCTCTATCCAGATATATCACTCTGTAAAAAGAAGAGGTTAATAATTGACAAAAAGTGGTGAAAAAGAGAGGAGAGAAAACAAGGAGGAAAAACCCCCAAACTATGAACTCAGAATAGTGGACAAAACATCACATTTCACATCAGGGTGATCTATGTGTCGGGCCCTGGACCTAAGACCAAAGGAGCCAAATATTTGGAGATGGGGCCAAGGACTTTACATTTCAAACAGTGCCTTCTCATGATACATAGCTACAGCAAAGTTGGTGATCAGGTTCTGCTCAGAAAGCTTCCATATGTAATAACATACTTCTGGTAGTTTTCAAAATGATAGAGGGAGGGAGGAAGGCAGTGGAGGGAGAGCGAGAGAGCGAGAGAGAGAGACAGAGAGAGAGAGAGAGAGAGAGATAGAGAGAGAGAGAGAGAGCCCACTACGAACAGCCCTGGTGATCCTGGAGTATTCTGAGCAGCAGGAATCAGGGAACCAATGGGAGCCACTGCTGTCCATGAAGATCAGGAGGGAGTTCAGCGCAGTGATCACTGCATGCCATGGCAGGGTGGGCTTAGGGAACTAAAGACCCGGGGGTGGGAAATCGCAGGGGTTCCAATGAGAGGCCTGCCGTGTGGAAGGAGGGCCATGCTGATACCTAGATTATTTATTTATTTATTTATTTATTTATTTATTTTTGCTACACTAGATTTAAAGAAAAACTCATAAAGTAACCTTCTCCAAAAGTCTTATTAGTGGTGCTCAATTGATATCGAAGTTATAGTCTTTATAATTTTAATATGCCCTTCACTAATAATAATAATATCAATTAACAAAGACTTTAATGTCGGTCTTTCCAGATAAGTGGTATTTCCATTATTCTGATATTCCTAGCTCTTCCTCCCCTCTTTCCCCACTGATATCAATAAACTATCTTTTCTTTTTTTATTTTTATTTTTTATAGATTTTTATTAAAATTTATCCAAAATTACACAAACTTACAGCCATTACACAAGCTAACGGACCACAATACATTGCACCTTTTGCTTGTAACAACGAACAATGTAAACAGCCACACAAATGCAGCATCAAGTCACAACATAAATAAACTACCTTTTCTAACCAGTAATGTCTGAACATAGTTAAGTCTCCTGAATGAGCTGAAAAATGGTATCAGACAATCTTGGCCCAAATTTTCATTCATTTTGATTCCTCCTGCCACTTTGCTGAAGGAGAACAAATTAATGTAATGTGGAAGGTGGTAGCCACAGAATTTATTCAAAAATAACTTAAGTCCTATTGTAATGTAGGTGGTTTCTGTGGAGGTTGACAGATAAATGAACGTTATTATCTTAACTTTGTTTCTTATTCCATCACTGAGTTTTGATTCATAGTTCCCCAAATTCTACTTCCTTTGCTTACTTCAGTACTATTACGCTACAAGGTTATATAGTGGTAGGAAATTAAGCTGCTATTCTACTCCTGAAGGGTGGTGGTGGGGTACCTAAGTTAGGCCTTAGATAGACATCCTACATATGTAAATATGCACGCTTTCAAGTAACCCCTGCTTTCAGTACTTCCTTAAAGTTCTTCATGGACCCAGTCCACCCTACGCGTGTTCAGAGAAGGCCTGCATCTTAGTTACTTTGTTGCTGAGACAAAATGCCCGACACCACAAGTTAAAGGAGGAAAGGTTTATTGTAGCTCACAGTTTGTAGAGGTTTCAGTTCATAGTCGGCTGGCTCCAAGGCGGGGCGGCAGGCAGACGGGAAACAGTTCCTGGCAGGCAGACATGCAGCAAAGTAGCGAAGCAGCAAATGGCGAGCAACCACAGCAGCCCTCTTTCTGTCCCTTACATTCCACTCAGGCCGCACGTCCTTATGGACTAAGGTGTAACAGCAGGGAGCCGAAGTTGAGGTTCAGATCCGCACAAACAGAGAAGAGCCACATCATGATTCTACAAAGATGAAAGTAAGTTTATTATAAAAGTACAGCAGATATGGGCATAGTGCAATACTGCGTTACCACACAGTGAGGCGAGGGGCAGCACCAAAGCCATCAAAGATGCTGCAAGAGATGGAGCCTTCTGCAGGCAAGAGAGAAAACACCAAGAGCAACACCAGCAACAAACGGACCCAGGTGGTTAGTTCCGTAAGCACCTTGTGAGACAAAGTGGCTTGGTGCCAACAGGCCCACATGGCTGGGAGGGTTGTTCCCAGCCCCGGGCAGTGTCAAGAAACAGTCAGTTTCTTGTGTGTATATTAATAGTTATCTCTAAAAATTCCTTTCTCAGGGGAAATAGCCAGTTTCTCTACAGAAAGGCAGCAGCCCAGGTCATTGCCAGGGGACACCTGCATGTTGCTGACTCTCGTCTTTAAACCTTTCCCTGATTGAAGGCCAAACCATCAGGGGACTAATGTAGCAATCACACGCTCCTCTAGATCCAGCCACCTCTGAAAAGTCCCAACTATGACTGTGTGAGACTTTGGGGGGACATCTAGACACAAGCCATGACAACGTGGATATGCCGTTCATATCTTGATGTGAGTTTTTCCCACGACTTTTCTGCCTGATCTCTAAGTGAAGACGCTGGTTAAGAGACTTTCAGATGTAACTAAGCAGAGCTGACAAATGTAACAAAGGGGCTGAAAAGACAGTCATTCGAATGAATTCGGAGTTTAAAACTTGGTATGCAGACAAATACAGAGCAGATTATGTCATCCCAACATTGGGATGCTATTATCCAATACAGGTCCCAGGAAGAGTTGTTTTTGAGATACTAAATATCCCAAATTTTTTCTTATCATTTTGATCTGCATCCCAAGAAATAGTTTGTCTCTATTTTTAATTTAAGGACATTTTATACCATCATTTTGTTGTTGTTTAGGACGTTATTAGAGTTTCTATTTTTATGTTATCCATACTTACTCTATGTGACTAATGTAATTTTGATGTCTTTCTTATCTGTCCTGGACCGGTGATGCAGACTAAAGTAAAAACGGGTATAATTCTTGGTGGTGCCTTCAGGTCTTGGATTCTGTGAGTAAGTTGGCGGGGTGGGTAAAAATTTCAATTTAGATTTTCAAATGTGGATTGGTTGCTACTTTATGTTTAATTGGAGAACAGAAGCCTAGAAAAGAAGATAAATTTTAGAAGGAGTACCCTCAGGATATGTTAAAATATATTTACATCCTGAATTAAGGCCTCCTAGTACTTATTCTGAAGAGTAAGTACTGGGTTATTTTTTAATTGTTGAGCAATGAACTTGGAAAGGACAATAAATATTCCTAAATGTGGTGAAGGACTAGAGCTGTTTCAAGTTGGAAGGGCTGTGTATGAAAACGTATTGCTTTGAGCCTGAAGTCCCATTGCTCAAATCTACTCTTCTTGCATGCTTTGTGGGGTCAGCAAGATCACTCGCAATGTAATAAGGCAAGCTGCTCTCTGCCCTCGCATCGCTGTGTGGTGGGCTGAATGATGTTCATCCAATATTCCTGTCCACTCGGGACCTCGGCACGTGACTGTATTTGGAAGCAAGGTCTTTACAGATGTAGGGTAATTAGTTAAGAATCTTGAAATAACATCACGGTGAGTTTAGAGGGCACCCTAAGTCCAACAACTGGTCCCCTTTATAAGAGGAGAAAAGGACCCAAGGACACAGAGGGCAGAAGGTCAGTAAAAATGAATGAAAACTGGAGTTACACTGCTACATGCAGAGGAAGCTAAGAACCACCAGAAGTTGGAAAACACAAAGAAGGATTTTGCCCTGAAGCCTTTAGAAGGACAGCAGCCCTGTCAACAGCTGGACTTTGTACATAGAGCCTCCAAAAATGTGAGAACATAACTCTTTGCAATTTTAAGCTACTTGGGTTTTGATGCTTTAGTACAGCATCCCTAAAAGACTAATGCACCTAGTGTCTTTAGGGGAATCTCTACCATGAGGGTCTTCAGCAGGAAACCATACAGTACAAAATATCATCTTGGAGAGATTGTTGGGACAGATAGAGTTTTAATCAGTGGGACGCAGAGTGGAGTACACAGATGGAGAAGACAGCATCAAAACACACTGGCTTACACCTTCCCAGCTTTGAGTCTCCCTAATGCGCTTCCCTCCGTGTCTCTGCGTCCTCTTTCCTATAACGGCATGAGGCATTCTGCTCCCGGTCCGCTGTGCTCTGACTTGGTCTATGCCAGACAGCACTGCAAGTTCCCAAAGTCTTGTTGTGCTTATAAATGCAACTTGGAAGTACAATATGTACGTAAAGTATATGTACATGTACATAAGGTTTTGCCACATATGTACGTAAGTGCATATGTGGCAAAACTTTACCGAAAGGGAGACATGACAGCAGATAAATTCTTGTGATTTCTTCCAACCAAGTAGACTGCCAAGACATAGGAGTTCAAGCAGCCTCTCAACAGAGGACCCTACACGAGTTAGCAGTCAGTGGAGCTTGTTACATGGTCAACTCCATCACCATCTTAACATTAACAATAATGTTCTTTCATTTCTTCTCATTCCTCCTTCCTGGAATTGTGTTTCCTAATAGACTAGTAGCCCACGAGCTTTTGCTTAACTTCGCTTTCCAGGCAACCCAAGTGAAGACACAACTTTTTAATAGGCCAATTGACCTAAATTTCAGAAAATGTATTAATCAAAATGCATTCAGTTACAAGTAAAAAAAAGACCATCTGAAAATATCTTAGGAAATTTATTAGCTATGCAGTAAGAAGAGCTGACCTTGGCATGGCAGATCTGGGTATAAAAATAGTTCTGTTTATCTGTATCTGTTGGCTTCCTTTTATACATAGGTCTGGAATCACCTCCCTATAACTTACTATTCCCATCAGAAAAGGAATTTCTCTCCTGCTAAGAGTCACTTATCTATCCACAGAGGGTGTATTTTAACCTCTGGAGCGAGCACTATCCCTGCAATGGAAGAAAGTAGTAATAAAGACTGGGTGGGTTATGAGGAGGTCCACCTCACGATTGTCACTCTCTCCCTGATGCACGATGTAGAGGAGAGGATCCTTAAGGAAAAAGAGCAGGGAAGAGCAAGAAATCACATGGAAAAATAATTTAAATAATTATGGGGCTTGGGTTCCACAAACCATGGTGCCATAATGCTTGGTTCCCAGGAAAAGCCACACTCTATGTTAAGATTCCAACTAAAGTTAATTAATTATTTTCCAAACAAAGCAGATTTTTCTAAATACCATCTTTTTATTGCTTTTGTTCTGTGGCTTATTCTAAAATTTTACCAAAGTGAGACCCATGGACTAATAGTACTGGGCATCACTTGAGATCTTGTTAAAAATGCAAAATTCTCAGAATTCATGTCAGACCCACTTAATCAGAATTTGCACTTTAACAAGGTCTCTGGTTGGTTGTGTACACCCTAAAATTTGAGAAGTCCTGCCCTGTGTGAAGGCAAGCTGAACCCCTGAATTCTAGGGGCTAGGAAAGCCTCTCCTGAGCCTGACAAAATGAGAGAAGGGAACAATAATTGGGTCACTGGGATAAGATGCTGTCATGTGTTTAATTAACCCTAAAACCAGAGCCTCAATAAAGCCACTCGTTTCTTAGAGGAGCAGCCAGTATTTTCCAAAAGTCAGTTTGTATACACAACCAAGATGACTACAGATCCAACATCTATATTCTTTCACAGAGACTATAATGAGATGTGGCTTTTTTCAAAAAAAAGAACAAAATATTCAATCATGCAGAGAAACACTGTGGCCACTCAGTAGCTTGGCTAGCAGGAACACAAGGGAAATGAAATATTATCTAAAATGAAAACCAGCCATATGGTGTTGGAAACTGTATTTCCATACGAGTTGGACATGAGCAAAATCAAGGTCCAGAGAAGAACGATCATCATCTCTGAAAAGAAAATATTTTTCCTGGTTTTAATGTCAGAGGAAAATGCACACGGATAGGGACAGGTGAGATGACTACAAAAAGAGAAAACGCTGAAACGTCTTCAATGTTAAAATCTAAAAGAAAAAAATGGGTGTGCGGTTGTTATATTAATATGTTTTTACATTGTGCTTCACAGCTTTGTACTATGATTGAACCCAAGTCGTAACAACACATGGCTGTGAGACAGAAGCATACTTCCTTTCAAACAACTCTTTTTAGTAGTTTTGTAGCACAAGGTGAAAGTATAGAAAAAAAAATCGTTGCCCATCAGAAATCAGAGCTAATTACACACTCTTTGGAGTGGACTTAATGAAATTCATTCTCCTACTCCTCCCCCAAAGACGTATCTATACAGACCCTGTAAATGTGACTTTATATGAAAAAGCTATCTTTGCAGACATAATCAAGACACTTAAAATACAATCATAGTGGGCCCTAAATCTGGTGACCAGTATCACCATGAAAGAAGTGAAAAAAAACATAAACACTGAGAAGAAAGTCATGTGAAGATGGAGGCAGAGATTAGAGTTAGCCTGCCACAAACCAGGGAACACGAGGAGCTGCCAGGAGCTGGGAGGGGCAAGAAAGGATTCTTTCCTAGAGGTACCAGATTGAGCACAGCTCTGCTGGCCCTTAGTTTCAGACTTCTAATCCTCTTTATACACGAGAGAATATTTTTCTTGCTTTCAGCCATCCACTTTGTGGTAATTTGTTGTAAGAGCCCTAAGAATTGAATAGACTCATTTCGGGAACTTTGCCTTTCTTCCAATTTTTAATTTGGTATTCCTGGCAGTAAGCATTTGTAGGTGGACTTGATTATATCAGTTAGCAGAAATATACTGGTTTCTTCGCCTTGTGGTGTAGATAAAGAAGCTTGTTGCTAGTAAAGATATTGGTGACTGTCAATGTATAATGGATGAAACTTAAATTATCTTTCCAAGATACATGATAACCTGTGCACATACACTGTGCACTTTCTCTTTGGATCGAGGTTGAGAGACAGAACAGAAAGTAAACACTCATGTTGGAGTGCATAACTACTCCACCTGCACACTAAAACATGCTCCACACGTTATCTTTGTCCTTCTCCATTCTGGAGCAAATCAACCAGAGATCATGCCCTTATTTTGGTCATTTCATTTCAAACCCCTGCAGGCTTATTCCTAGCAACAGGTCAGGGCACAAATGATTCATTCTCTGGTTTGGACAAAAGGGACTCAGTCTGGCAAGGGGTACAGAGGGTGATTACACAGAAAGCTATTATGAATTAAAGGGTAAAGAGATGTGATTCTCTCTAGGGAAAGAACTGACAGTCCTAAACCCAGTTCAATGCAGGGCCAGATTCAACAGACTCAGGCAAGTTCTGGACTTGACAATTAGGGCACAGTTACCACAGGTGTGGAGAGATACCCCAAAGGTTCTCATAGTTTGTTCCAAGCATTGTAGTGGAAAAAGGCACACATGTTTCTCTTCTCTACTTCCTTTTATACCTAAGCTTCCTTTGCTTGCCTCTGGATAAAGTAAATCAGAAGGTAAAAACTGTATCTCACCTTACTACCAAAGCTTCTAAGCACAAAGGAAGTCAGAAAAGCCATGAACAGAAGGGAATCATTTCTGGGGGTCCCCCAAGGACCATATTCCACCATTCCAGATCAAACTGTGTGTTTTCTTCATTCTTATATCTGTGATAGCCTCAACTAATCCCTTCTGCTTGTATTTAGAATGAAGGCCATTTATATCCTGAAACTGTTGAATGTGGAAAATGAGAATGTGTCAATCAACTTTCCATCACTGTAACAAAATACTAGAGATAATCAACTTCTAGGCAGGAAAGTTTTATTGTGGTTCATGGTTTCAGAGATTTCAACCCATGGTTCATTGACCCCATTGCTTTTAGACTTGTGATGAGGCAACACATCATGGCAAGGACCATGGGTGCGACAGAGCTATGCACCTCATGGAGTCCAGGAACTGAAAGAGAGAAGGCTTGGGTCCCACAATCTTCCATGACACACCCCCAACCACCTAACTTACTCCCACTAGGCCCCATCTTCTGAAAGTTCCACCAACTCCCGATAGTGCCAGAGGATGTTGATCAAGCCTTCAGCACATGGACCTTTCCAGGAGATTTAAGAACCAAACTCTATTGGAGACAACGCATCATTGTTTATGCACTTGTTTATCCACTTTTGGAAATAAATGAGAAGGAGAGTGACAGCGAGAGATAGATAGAGAGAGAGAGAGAGAGAACCAATAATCTCGGATCGATCTTGAACAAAAAGAATCTCCTAACAGAGAATGTGATAACCCTGTTGGGTGTGTTCTCAAAGTGGTGAAGTTGGAGGTTCAGAAAGTGCAGTACTCGCAGCCCCCAAAAGAAAAACTCTCATTTGATTTTATAACTGTAGACAATTAGCAAAGGAATGATAGTAGGCTAAAAAATGGCTCTTCCAAATATACATATAGTTCAAGACCCTGGAATTTACAAGTGCTATAGTACATGGCAAAAGTGTGACCAAGTTGTGGATTTGGAGGAAAGCTACCCTGGATTACTCATGTAGAACCTAAGTGCAATCACATGGACCCTTGTAAGAGATAGGCAAAAGGAGGGAGACTGAAAAGAAAGCAAGCAATTCACGGTGGAGGGGGTTGGGAGAAGAGAGAGAGAGAGAGAGAGAGAGAGAGAGAGAGGGCGAGCCAGCCATAAGCCAAGGAAATGCTACCAGGTACTAGAAGCTAGAAGCAAGAAAGGATTCTCCTCTAGATGAACACATATTCATCTTCAGTGGTTTAGATTAAATAATAATAAACGTCCTAGAGTTCAGAGATTCATTTATCAAAAGCTAATATATTTTTAGTTTTCACCAACACAATTTTTCCCCCAAGAACCATAAGCAGAAGTTTCGATTAGAAAGAAAAATGTTGAGAGTAAGAGATTTTTGATTCTGACTTGAATGTGGTTTCTATGTTGCTAAGCTCTGTATTATTCACAGTCATTTCAGGCACAGAGACAAATGTCAGAAGTTAGAGATTAATATGAAGTCCTTAAGAGAGGGAAAAAAAGCAATCGAGAAAGGAAAACAGGTATCTATGTAGCAAGGACTAGAGCTTAGATCTATTGAAAGCACCGTATGGAGATTATGGACTGTAAATAACAGCTTCTTCATTCCCACCCAGGAAATACAGTCCTCTGGAGAGAAGTACTGTGAAACAACAATAGCCGTTAGTGTGCTATCTTGCAGGATTTACTTTTGGTATCAGCGATATGCACTAAGGTAGAGCTGCTTTTCCTATCTGCCCAAGTATGTTCAGAGGTCAAAACTTGGGCTTTCGAAAATCAAAGTTGTCAAAAGAAACATTTTCCCAAAAGTAATAAAGGCCCCCTGACCCTACAGATTTCAAGAATTATATCTTACTGCATTCTACGGTGAGAATGGTCTGAAAACTCCATTACCATCCTGCATCTCAGATTGGTTTAAGTGAATTTTCCCTCAACAGCTCTTGGAGCTTCCTTCAGGACAGAAGCTCTGGAAGCCGGTGCTCGATAGAATGGAACAACAGGTAGGAGCCAGAACAGGCTGTGTTGCTAGATAGTGGATATTTTTACCATTCTCTCAGTGATAAGACAACCATTACAATACTCACTCACTTATGTACCAAATGTTTAAGAGCCGTTACTATGAATCCATGATCCTACACAAAAATCAAAAGGATTGCAACACTCCTTGATTTCTTTTAGTCATCCTTTTGTTCCACTTTTCTTTAAACCTGTGCTTATGTGCATTAACAATGAGCATACTCAGTGTAAGTTAAGGCTAGTGATGATGATGATGATGATGATGCTCATCATCATCATCATCATCATCATCATCATCATGATAAATGTTGTCTCTATTAAGTGAGATTTGGAACTAACACATAGAGTACTTAGTTCTCGTTCTGTCTATAAATTCGGGTGTCCATTGATTCATAATCTAAAGAGCTTAGATTCAGTTTATATGAAAAGAATATCTACTACATGCCAGTCACTTGACTAGGTTTCTTTGAACAGATTATTGTCTTTAATTCTTGAAACAGCTTTGTGAATCAACTGTCAGTATCCCTGTTTTATGGATGGGTCAACTTCAAAATGTAATTTAGGGATTTGTAAGTGACAGAAGCCAGAGTTCACAATCTAGTAATTTGTATCACGAACGGTTTATGCCAAGTGGCCCCTGTTGTCCATTCTCATTTTGAAAATTTATTTCCATGACCAAGTGGTAGTAAAAATCAACATGTTCCTCTAAAGCAAAGTATTCAATGCAGGAAAGAAATAAGATACAAGTTAGTAGTGGTTCAATAGAAGGACAATGTTAATTATGAAGGAATATTCATTTTATTACTCTATATGAAGAGCTTAGAAAAGAAGAAGAAAAGTGAGTTCAGATGACATTTACAAATGACACCCTAACATTAGTTTTTTGGCTACAACAGTTTTTACAATTATTTAGCCCCCTTCCTATATGAGAAAAATAAACCTTCTCCCACTGCCATGTGACTTGTAATATCTCCTGCAGCAAGAAGGTGACCCCCACACCATTGTCAGGTTTGCCCACCAACATTCTTTAGCCAGCGACATTTGAACAGGGACCTTAAGGGTCCTATAAGACTCCAGGCCTGCCCCTCTGTTCTCTGTTGTGAGAATGGCCTGGCTCACATAGCTACTTCGTCATGGACCCGGCAGTGAGAAGGTGCATGGAGTTTAATTACAGCCAACCCACGGCGACAACATGAAATCAAGGGAGATAAGCTAGCATTGTATGTAACTGAAAATTTGAGAGTTGTGACTGAAGCATTGCTTATTACAAGCTGACTGTTACATCTAGCTACTATTCTTATTGCTTTATTAATTTCTACATTATCAAATGACTCTGAACTTAAAATTCTATACCCAGACAAGCCATCAACTAAATGTGACACTATAAAAAGCCGTTTTAGGCATGCTTTGCCTTGAAATTTTACCTCAGATACATGCTCTCTCAGGAAGATGCTGGGTAATGTATCCCAACAAATTTAGCAACAAGCAAACAATGAGGAAGAAATGGGTTCCAAGAAAAGAGAACATGTAAAAGAAAGAAAAACAGAAAAATGACCAGGATAATGATGAAGAGAGGTGCCAAGATGACACCTACATATCATCATGTAAGAATCGTAAGAAAACTCCAGGAGAGAGTACTTCAGAATCAGGAAACTGGTGGGACATCTGATGTGTGGAGCATGTTGTGTGCACATTTATCCCAGTGGATGAGCGGCTCAGTGTTAATTGTTAATTAAAAACAGGAAACTAAGCAAAGGAAGGGAATAAAAGGGAAAATAATTCTTAATTTCAGTAAAGGAAAACATGTTGTGGAGGAAATTGAAAGTAATCATGTTTCAGCTGTGAAGAGTGTTTACCTAGTCAAAATAGAAACAGTGAATATTGATCTATCCAAAACTGCAATACATTATATTGAGGTCATGTGTGAATGGAAAGAGTATAATATGTGTAAGAATTTGGAGTGAGGTGGTCTTAAAAAGAACTAATCTTTCTCATAATATGGAGCTAATTGATAAGGTCTAAAACTGAAAAATCAAGAAATAGAAATATATGAACATCCTTTAGAACATGGGTCGATGTAGTAAATTCAAAACCATCTGCTTGAAAAGTGGAATGTTGCTGCCTTTGAGGAACTGGGAAAGGGGAGAAGGCCAAAGTACTGTTTTGTTTTTGTTAACAAGCCTTGAAGAAGGAACTACATGCATCTTTGAACTGCATGTCTGTGAAATTTTGATGTAAGCAAACCCTGATTTGAATAAAAATTCATTTTCACATAAAAGGATTACGTTTGGAAGGTGATATCAGCTGATCAGGAGAAAAGAGACAAAGTGTTTTCACTTTCATGGTATTTCCCTACGTTGTATTTTTCTGAGTCAAAATTGCATTTTCAGACCTGTGTGTTGCCTGTGAAATGTATGTCCTTTCACTTCATCTCAAGCTTTCGTGTTAACTTCCTGAAAGTTTTGCACCTCAGTTTTCTCAAACAAGAGCAAAAATCTCTACAATGAAAAGCCAAAACCTCAAACAAAAGAACAATAGCAAATAGCCAAAGCAGGAATCAGACTGAAAATACAGCATCCGTTCACCACCTTAGACTCCTTTATCAAAATAAGAGATCTTGAAACCTGAGCGTATTTAGAAATCCAGACACCTGCTGCTCCCTTCTGTCTTCTGGACTCATATTTCTCTTGCCTGTAGCGTGCTGATAATCAGCAGTGGCTCAGGACATGGGGCGTCCCTCCTACCCAGACATTCACTCCATAGCAGCGCTGCATACTGTGTGCCAAATTAAATATCAGCATTCCTGAAATTCATTCGGATGGAAGGGAGCAAGATTCCCTCCTGATCTTCTGTGTGTGTGTGTGTGTGTGTGTGTGTGAGCATGCAGAAGCTTGCTTGATGGCAACAAGCTGAGTTTGCACCAGCCCTCTGTGTGTCCAGGCCTGTATAGCAATCCTTTCGTGAAGCTCCTATTTCGAAAGTAAGACCTTGATTCTAAGCCCTGCAAACACCACAAAGAAAAATGCTCACTTAGATAAACAGCTGCACCTTAAATGATTCCATCAGCAAATGGACTGAATGCAGGCATGTGTGGGCATGTGTACACACACACACATGCACACTCACCAGAGTAGCAAGTTAATGTAGAATTAGAAACCTTCATGTCTTCCTCCAATAACATAAGCCTCGAAAGTTGCCCTAACTAGGGTCCCATGAGATGCTCTGAGCCATCTTTTTCTCGTGAAAGACATTGCTTTGCTACAGAAAGACACGGCTGAAAAGACTGGAAGCGAGACACTCCTTCTCGGACGCTTATACCAGTGTCTGTGTAGTGAAATGACAAATTCCAGTTATAATTTCCATAATGAAAGTGATTCTATCTGAAAACAACATGTCTTCTTTTTTTCTCTTTGATTTCTGGTACATACGCTCTGAGAAATGATCCAACCTGAAAAACCTCTGCGATTAGATTTCTCGGAACTGTAGGATTATTGCATTAGAGCTGGCGGGGGCTCGGAGGTGCTTCAAAAGCTGAGGCTCGCTGGGAAGAGACGAGAGAGCGGAGGCTCGGGAAGGCGAGTTCACACAGCGGGGCAGTTGCAGAGGGAACAGGTGGACTGCTGGCTGCCGGTCCACGGTCGTGGCCGACAGGGGAGTCTGCTCAGAACCACAGACCATTTGTCAGAAGTAGGCGAAATACCAGAAAGCAGACTGATTTCCAGTTACTGAGCAGCAGACTATTTCTTTCTACCTGTAGCATAGAACATTGCCTCCTTATCAGGGTAAAATTCTATGGCTGAAGGGCGTCGGGTACTGAAAACAATCTCCCGACTTTGCCCACACGGAGAGTCAAGGTCATGCTCAAACTTGCTTTGCTTTAAGAAGCACTAATGATAACATGTTTATTTAATGTTCCGTATTATTGAGGAGATAAGTTGGGGGAAATTCAAGTGCAGACTTAACTGAAGCAGGGATCTCTCTGGTTGTCGCTATAAACTTGCCTTTGTAGGCAGCTTCCTACCAACACAAATTGAAGGAGTAAGAAAGAAGTCTGCCTGAGACCGACCATTTCCCTCTATTTCAAGGCCTTTTTGTCAATAGTTTCTTTTTTCTCACCCATCCTGTTTCATGCAATACAATGAAGTTTTAGGAGTTTTAAATGCGGAAATACGTTTACAAGGGAACAAAACAATCTTAGCACACAGAGTATGTTCTGGGAGGCAGGATGCAGGCACGCAGCCTAACGTTAAGCCTTTACACCTGTGCGAACGTAATCGCCCAAACAATCTCTTCTAATCCTTTCCTGTTTGAGTCCATTTTGGAATCTCAAATTTCATCTGATGGCCCTTCATTTGCAAATACTATGTTTGCCTCTAAGTTGTGTAAATAATTCCAGCATGTGGATTTCCGGAAAGCGTAGCCCGCGGCTGAGCTGCAGCAAACCGGGTAACTGCAGACAGAGGCCACCTCTGTGGTACTCGGGGGGGCGAGGCAGGAGCTGGGACCGCCTAGTTTCACGAGCTGCCGGTGTCCAGTGCTATTTAAAAGAACATTATGGCAAGGGCCTAATCTCAGACCCACACGGCCAGAAACCAAATTTCAGAAACCAGGCTACAGGAAGAGTGGAAGAAGGGGTTGCTGATAGTTTTGCTTCTGTTTTTGTGACAGCTGCTTTCCCCGGAGAACTGGTAACCAGCAGCCTGGATCCCAGGTGTATGTACTGTGCTTCTCTGACCTGGTCATTCAGATGGAAGCCCACATGCCACCTCCAGTGCTTGTCACCTCATTGATCAAGGGAACATTTTGTAGATAAAAGGTGTTATCTGCAGAACATCTTCAAACGCTGCCCAGAAAGAGAACTTAGATAACGCCTGTCTTTCTCTGTACTGAAAACTCTCCATCTCATATGCAGAGAATTTAATTCCTGGAGAGCCACAGTCCTCACTTGTGCCTAATGCCACTTTTCCACCTTAGGCAAAGGCTATTCTTACGCCACACACTAAGCCCGGTGACTTCTGAGTGTGGCCCGTGAGGACTGTCTGAATGAGGCCACCTGACCTGGAGGCAGAGCTCTCTGCTTCCTTTCAACCGAGCCTCTTCCTGATGGCCCAGCGGACTTCGCGAAATGATTAAACACGCGTGTGCAGCTCCACCACTGCCAGGAGAGGCCTTGGTGCCCTTGTTCTCTAATAGGTCAAGTGTATTTATTACTTTTCCCTGAGGAGAAGCATCCTGTCTTTTGGCTTTTCATCAATGACCACGACCCCTCCAGCAGCTGTGCAGTTACGGGTACATAGTCCCATCACTAGGTAATTATTTCTTCTAGAAATAGTATAATCCTTAACATCTTTCCGGCCTAATTATGGTCCTGAGCCCAGGTGATCTGTTACAGCGGACATGTACTCAATTCAAAGTGATTTCTAAGATGGATTCATGTCACATCTCCCATCCCAGCATCCTTTTCCTCTTTCTTTAACATGACAAGTGACATTTTCCATTCACATTTGTTTCAAAGGTGTTAGGCGATCTACCTATGGAGATAGACAGGTAGATAAGCAAAAGTTCATGTGTCCTTCCTGCTGGTTGGCCACCCTTAGGCTACTCCTAACCTTGTTTCTTGACCGCTGACCTCCTGGCTTCCTTCCATGGTTAATGATGAAGCAGGATTGGCAGGAGGTTCTAGTAAGTCAGGAATGGGTTTTATTCAAACTCCAATCCATACCTTTGCATTTGGGGCTCTTTTGAGTAAAAATAGGAAGCCTAATTTGCACATTCTTTCAATGCATTCCCTCTGTGCGTCTCTGCTCTTCCTTGGCATTTATGCTGAATGTGCACCTCAGAAAGAATTCAAGGCTTCCTTGGCTTGATTTTGATGAATAGGAACCTATGAGACTTAATAAGTGGCGCCAGAACGGACAGACACCTAAGGGGAAGAGCAGGTCTGTGTTGATGGATGTCTTTCCCAGGGGACTCGGGGCACTGCCGAGACGCAGTTTTTCCAGCAAGTGGTAAGATGGAAAGATAATTTAAGGAAGTACATGCAAGCCAGGGTGTGCAATGTATTTTCTTGGCAGCAGTGAGTGTGCAGAAAGAATTAGGTAAGTAGCTGCTTCACGTGGTGCCAGAGGGACAGAGTAGAGAAGCAATATCCCCAGGAAGGATTGCATGGAATGGAATGCGCGGCCACCCTCACCCAGCAAAATGGTGGTCTGTGGCAATTCCACCTGCCCACTCGTGGTTGTATTAAACTCCACCAAGACACCGACTTTTGCCATTCCTATTTAATCTTTAGTTAAAGAAAAGAGAAGAAAAGAGGAAAAGATTTCTAATCATCATGTTCAGAGGAAGCAAAAGATATAAGGCGATATAACAGCTATTTTCTGAAAGAGTAAATGAGACCATTCATATCTCATAATGCATGACCACAGCGTAACTGGGCTGAGAGAGCAGCCTGCTGTGGCTGGCTATGGTAGGTGTATTCACTGAGCCTTTCTGCCACTTAGACCTGTTTTGCTAAATTGTTTTTGAAGGAAGAAACTTTTAAAATTGTTTTAGATGAAACTCATCTTCCCCACTATACCTCAATCTGCCAATTTCTTTGATCTCTTTTTCTTTCTGATAAAGGCCGGAGATTTCCTAAGTAAGTCAGCGTTTGAGTTTAATGGCTTATGCGTTAAGCGTGTGCTTCCCTTCCGGTGATTTGACATGTGAGGGCTTGCCGACCCTGGAGAAACTGTTCTTTCCAGAGCTTGCTAATTCCTAGATATGGCGAATTACTCATCTGCCTTTCATATGAAACTAACCCTTCCAGAGTTGACGGCCCCACTACCTCCTCCGGCAGGCTCTCACCCTCAGGGTCTCTATTCCCTTCCCCTGATCACCCCCGAGCCGCGAACCAAGCAACTAGGAGCAACCTTGTGTCTCACAGCCCACCAAAGTTATCAAAGTAGCCATCTGTTTACCCTGCTGGGACAATTTCTTTGTAGGGAAACAATGAAAAAAGCTCTTGCCTATATCGTCTCAGCCCTTTCTTGACTTCCAGGATAAACGTGGACTTTTTCCTTGTGTCCCCACATGCATGGCATCATGCCTCCTCTCGAGAAATGTATTAGCCGCTGTTTTTGTCACTGGGACGAAATACCTAACCTACAGAAGTTAAAGAAGAAAGGGTTTATTTCAGCTCATAGTTTCAGAGGTTTCAATTCATGATTAGCTGGCTCTGGGGTAGAAAAAAGGGCACAACAGAAGAAAGTCACTCAATCCAGGCAGCCTGGAAGCAGAGAAAGGGAGGGGCTGAGAAGGACACATCCTTCCGGGTCACACCCCCAGCCCCTACCTAGCAGCACATTGGGCTCCAAACTCGGCCACAGACTAAGCCACTGATGGGTACAATGCCACCTGATCCAAATGCCCTTCAAAGCCCCACCTCTGAACACACGAGACTTACGGGGAGACCTTTCAGATCCAAACTGTAACAGGAACGGTGATTAACAAACTGTCATTTTGATCTGTGATCGCCTCTAACCGTGTCCCACCCCCCCCCGCATGAATGATAATAAAAACTGCATTTTACAGTAGGCTCTGGTAAACTTCCTTTAATTTTAGATTTGGCCTAAGCGACCATGGAAACGAGGAGGATTTTTGTTGATTAGAGACAATCTCTCCACTCTCTACCTATCAAAGAAATCCTTCTAATGGAACTCACTTATCAAAACTCCAAAAGAGCTCCAAAGATAAATTGCAACTTTATGGACTCCCCAGAAGAAATAACATAGCAGCGACCCCCAAATTTTCTTCATTTTGATCTGCAATTCTACCAACAGGAAAAAAATAAATGATTACAGGATTGGGGGAAGAAGAAAAGCTACTTCGGAAGGCTGACTTAGATTGTGTTCAAGGCAATCATATCCTAAAAGACAGTCGCTGTAACTATACCTGTAACTACATCATCCTTAGGGGTAAAAGCTTTATAATCTCCATGCATTATGCATGAGGAACAAACACTATGCTGCCTACAAGAGTCACTTCTCAACCCTCCCGTAGAACGGTGCCTACCTCTCTAATAGGAAGGCTGTCCAGTTACCATGGGAACCAGATGAGAGGGGTGCATACACAGAGGGTAAATTTTAATCACTTTAACAGAAGGTAACATATTAATAGAGTTGTTTTGCCTAAAGGAGAGTGCTACTTTATACTATAAACAACACCACAATACATCAAATTAATACCTTAAGATATTAAATGCTTTTTATCTCTTACTTTCATTTTTATTGAGTGCTTGTACAAGCCAGGCAGTCTATACTCTGTGGATTCAAACCGGAAAGAAATACGGCCTCTGTGTCCAAAGGATTGAGCTCCTGAGGTCCATGTGTGTACGCTATCACTCACCGTAATGGGCACAGTCACCCTGTTACAGAGCATGTTTTGTGAGCCTACGGGGCAGGATATTGCAATGCTGTGGGAGTTCAGATAGGGATTCGGAGACTATTTCAGAGCAATTGCATGGGGGCATTGGCCAGACGTGTGTGTGAGATGGGTATGCAGAGGAAAGGGACTTTTGGGGCCACATGCCCAAAACCTCCCAGAATGCATGGTTAGAGATTAAAAGACAGCCTACAGGGCTGCGAGTCCAGGTAGGATCCAATACATTGCCATAAGGAATGAATGCGCTGGCCTTTGTCCTCCCTATACTCCGATTTTATCATTGAGATTGGTCCCCAGGTCACTCATTTAACAGACCACCCTGACTTCCCCTGTCCTTGCTCTGTCCCCTACTTGAGTTCCTGTCCAGATCCCCTTCATTTTTCTTTTATCCTTGCTTCCTGCTTCTATCAATGAAAAGCCGCAGAGGCTTCTGTTCAGAGCTGTCCTTATCAAACTCCCTCATGCTGAGCGGTGTCCGTTGATGCCAGCCTCTCTGGGCCCTCCTAGAGTATGGATTGGACATCGACTCCAAGTAATCTTTCATCCTTCTGTGCTATGCCATGGTCATGAACCGTGACAGAATTGGATCCTGAAAGATCCTACAAGGGAAAGCTTTTATGGACTAAATCTTGTCCTCCCAAACTGGCATGTTGAAGCTCTAATCCCCAGTGTGACTGTGTCTGTAAACAGACTCTTTAAGGAAGTAATTACAATTCAACAAGGTCATGAAGGTGGGGTTAACATCCAGTAGGACCAGTTTCCTTAGGAAAAGAAGACAGACACCAGGAGATGTGCACAGAGAGAACACAAGAGGACACACAGAGAGGTCAGCCGTGTGCAGACCGAGGGGAGAATGCTGCTGGCATCTTGATTTTGGACTTCCAAGCTCCAGAACTGTGAGGATAAGAGTGTTCATCATGTAAGCCATCCAGTCTATGGTATTCGGTTTCATGGCAGCCCTCCCTAGCAGACCACCAGCCAGGTCACAAGGCAAAGAAAGGAGTGCAGGATTAGAGCACTTGGAGGAGAGATGTGTATAAGGGACAGCATTTTCAAAGGTAGTCATGAAAGAGCCCCCAAATTCAGAGTCTGGTGAGAAGTCAGGAAGGAAAGAGTCCAAAGAACTGCAGAAAATTGGAAAAGCGAAAAAGCCTACTGAGTGGTTGGGGAAAGGTCTTGAATGCTAGAGTAAACACATTCCAACTAATTGCGTTTGCAGTAGGGAACCAGCAGAAATCTTAAGCATGATTTCCTTTTAATGAATTCTTCTAAGGCATGTGAGAGAAATAAAATGGGCAGCAAGATGGAAAGTGAAGTAGGGCTGGGGATTTAGCTCAGTGGTTAGAGTGCCTGCCTGGCAAGCATGAAGCCCTGAGTTCGATCCCCAGCATAAAAAAAAAAAAAAAAAGATGGAATGTGATGTAAAAGGGAAAAATGAACCAGATGAGAACTGAAGAAAGAAATGAAGGTAGAAGGTTATGGGAATCAGCGGTACCCTAGATTTTAGACTTTGAACACTGGTGTGATTTCACTGAGATTCATACATTGCTCTAATTCTTTTGGAGGTAATTTATCTTTCCCATCTGATTGCTCTTAAGATTATAGCTTTGCCTTTATATTTACAATAGCATGATATTTACTTATTTCTATTCCTTTTGATTTTTAAACTCTCTGAATGTTAGGGATTAGAATTTTTAATGAATCCTAGCCTTTTAAATCTTGGACTATCCCATAATCCCCTCTCTTAGTCACTTTCCTCATTGCTGAGACACAGTACCTGACACCCAACATTTAAGGGGGGAGAGGTTTATTTTGGCTCACAGTTTCAGAATGCTCAGTCCTTGCATGGTTGGTGGGCTCTGGCTCTAGGGCAGGAAAGGTGTGGTGCAAGGAAGCTGCTCAAGTCATGGCAGTCAGGAAGCAGCATGAGAAGGAAGATGTCAGGGAGGGTGATGCACCCACCCGCAGTGACTTGCCTCTTCTGGCCAGCTCTACCCTCCACTGTTGATGCAATCACCTCCATGAGGCCTGCCTGTGAGCGCATGAGGCCATTCTCGATTTAAACCATAACAACAGGGATCCTTACAAGCTGATTTGCCAAGCCGTTTTGAGAATAAGACAATAATATATTCAGAGAAACCTATCCAAGTGCCTGGCTTGTGGTAAGTACTCTCTGCTTAGTTACTTTTTCACAGATGGGCCATTTCCTTTCAAGTTCTCCTCTTTTTGGAATTCACTTAGACATATTATAGGCCTTTCTATATCTCCCCTATCTTTTAAGCACTTTTTAAAAATAATTGATGCATACATTGGTAATTCAGAAAAATGAGATTCACTTTAGTGTATTGGTAATGCATATAACATATTTTGATTGTTTTCATCCCTGTTACTCTGTTCTCTTTTTCCTCTCCCCTCCTAGACCCCTGCTTCCTTCCTGATCTTTAAAAGTCTACCTTCTTGTTTCCTTTCATTGCTCCTTTATGGTTTTGTTGGTTGGTTTGTTTTTAAATTGCTCGTATAAAAGGAAGCATGTGATATTAGACTTTCTGAAACTACCTTATTTCACTTAACATGATACTCTGGATTCTCTTCAGATTTTTATAAAATCTTTTACCTTCAATTTTTTGAATATATTTTTTCTTTCTTCTTCATGCCTCAGTCGTCTTCTTTTTTTTTTTTTTTAAGTTTTAAACCAAGACCCCTGTCCTTGTTACTTTTCTTTCATAACTGAGACAAAATGCCCTACACCCAAAGTTAGGGGAAGAAAGGTTTACTTAGCTCACAGTTTGTAGAAGTTTGAGTCCACAATCAGCTGTGTCCAAGGAAGGGTGGCATGGCAGACAGGCAAAAGGCAGCGAGGTAAGCAAGGGGGTAAACAAGCCTCTTTCTAGCCCTTATATTTTATCCAGGCTACCTGCTTTAGGGTGGGTAGCACCCCATCCTTAATCCTAACACCCTTAATCCTAGTTTCACATCCTTGATCCCGCAGAACTAGGCCAAGCCAATCAGTGGGTTGATTTAGTAATCACACAAAGATCACATGAGGTTTTGGGGGGACATCTATACACAGACCATAACAACCTCAAATAGATATTTTTCTTCCATCTTTTTTTTTTAATTAGTACATGTTTCTAACATAATGATTATGTTCCTTATGGAGAGTTGGCACATTTACATTTACATGACACATTTTAATTCATTTTTAACCCCTTCCTCTCCCCCCTCACTGCATCTAATAATCTCATCTCCATATGAGAAAGATCCATCTCCCTACTTCTTATTATCTATCTTTTGCTTTGTTCTTTATACTTTATTTATATTTTGGTTTCTCATATAAAAGAAACTATGGTATGCTTTAGTTTTGAGGATTCCTTCAGGATTATATTTTAATTCTTTCGTTCTCTCTTTAGCAGTGTCTAACGAGTTCTATTTAGTCCTTTTTGAAATCTACGTGATAATCTTATGGTCTCTTCTTTCTTAATCAGAGTTTAAAACTCCCTCTTATATGTCTTTAAGGATATTAAATCCATTTATTTATATTTTATATTTAAGAATTTTGGTATCTTTTTTCCTGACATTTAATCATGGTAATGTGGATGTGTGTGTGTGTGTGTGTGTGTGTGTGTGTGTGTGTGTATGTGTTTTCAAGGATTTTTTTTAAACTTGGGAGGGTTGAGTGGATTTAATCTACCATAATACCAAATGGGCAACGGAATAAAACAATTTTATAACCATTTGTGAGGTTGAATTTCTGGGCTTTAGGGACAAGATTAATGTGAAATGTGGAAGAAAAAGTTTTGGTATCACTCCCAAAGTTTTTGGTTTCATATATTAGGTTGATGCCATGAATTATATTTAAAAATGGGTCTAGAAAGATAAAAGTCAAGTTTTGAATAGATGAATGTCACACTGACAAGCAGGAAGAGGGCTTCACATCAAAATGGAGGTTAGAGATTTAGCCACACATTTAGTAATAAGTAAGATTAGTCAGTGATTGAACCCATCCAAGTGACCAATGTCAGTCAGAGAGCCAAGTAAAATCGTGTATAAAGGAGACTACAGGACAGAGGACTCAGAACCAGAAGAGAAAGTTAGGAAACAGCAGAAGAGTCAGCAACGTATGGGGTCTAGAAGTCTCTCATCAGTTCAGAGATCAACGGAAGTCTGGATTTATATGCTGAGAACATTAAAAACATTTAGAAACTGTGGACAGCTCGAACAGGCTTAGATATGGTAAGTATGTGTCGGTGAACTTTGGCATCAAATTTATTTTCCTGAGTTCAAGAAACAGAACAGAGATTTTAAAAAAGAAAGAAAGAAGAAAGAAAGAAAGAAGGAAGAAAGAAAGAAAGAAAGAAAGAAAGAAAGAAAGAAAGAAAGAAAGAAAGAAAGGAAGAAAGAAGGAAAGAAAGAAAGAAAGAAGGAAAGAAAGAAAGACAATTTTTAAGGAAAAAAATAGGTGAAGAAGTTTGTAGACTTTCATATTATTATTTGCTTTTTCTAGGGATAGATCACATGTATAGGCAGAGGGAACTGGGCCACTTCTTACAGGAGGAAGGAGAGATAAAAGATGCAGGAGGGAGAAGTCGATAGTGCAGGAATGTTGAGGGTGGAGGCTGTACAAGGAATGAACTCCAGCTTCCCATAAAGAAGTCGTTAAACACGTGGAGAAGTGCCTGTCCCTTGGAAACCAAAGGAAAACAGGCAGAGATGGCCCTCAAAGATAACTGTGGATTATGAGGAAAGTTGAAAGTGTCTCTTCCTAAAACAGTCCCCTTCTGTACAGTGAGTTCTTTGCTGAAAGCAAGAATGATGGAAATAAAAGACTTAACAGAAGGAAGGATTTTGACAGCCATGTGATCAGAAAGAGGGGAAAGGACCAGAAAGAAGGAAAATAATTCCTGAGCTCTGTCATGTGGTTTTCAATCTTAGCAGCATCAGAATCACCTGGGGAACTTATCCAAACTCAATTTGCCGGATTCCAGTCCCAAGGTCTGGCATGGTGGTTCTGGAACAGGAGATGGAAATTCAGGATTCTAACACGTTCCCATGGGTACCAAGACTGCTGGTCTAGGGACTCCATTTGCTATTAAGATAAAAGTGATTAGGAAACTTTTCCACTGTGGAGAATTAAAGGATGTGATTTTATCAGGTTGGTCAGGTGGCGAATTTTCGGGATCTAGTATTTACATGTTTTGTTTTAGGCGTGTTCAGAATTCCTCACCTCTGTTTGGGCTCTTTCCCCAGCATGGAATGCCTTTTCCTCTCCAGGCCTGTATAATTCTGCACATGCTCTGACGTCAAGTGCTACCTTCCCAGGAACCAATTTTGCTCTCTCTCTTTGGAAAAGTCTGAGCTCTGCTTTTTTGCACACACATAATTTGTACCAAATCTCATTTTGCCTAGCATTTGTTGTTATTTGTCCAGATGCCTTGTGCCTACACCCCTACGCCGTGTGCTGCTTGAAGACAAAGACTTCCCTTTGTCTTCTCCCATTTCCTGTAATGTTTAGCACAATTCCTGGCACAGTGAGGTACCCAAAATCATGGCTGGGACTGAACAACAGACTGCCAAGAGATTTTGAAGCATCCAGCCAAACAAGGAAGAGAACATTAAATCAGAGAACATCAGAATAAAATTTCACTTTATATGATTTGCCTTTTCCCCCTTGACAGAAGCTCTTATTAAAATAACATTAGCTAAAAATATTTCTATGCCAAAAGCAATTATGATAACGTTCCCCTGCATTTATTTAATTCTTTTTATTCTAAAAGTTCATGGTACACAGACAGGCCTCAGCTCACAAGGAAAGCAAAGGCCTGAACTGGACTTGAACGTCTCCTTTCCTTCGCTAGGCAGGCTCTTTTTCTTCTCCCTCATCTGTAAACCCATTAATATTGCTGATGTCTGAGTTGAGATTTCTGCATTTGACGTCCTCACTGAGCCTTCTCGGGCATGGATTCAAAAGAGAGATTTCAATTAGTTCCCCTCAAAGGATTGAACACTGTGGTCCCTTGCTGGATGCTCTCATTTTTAACAGGTGATTAAGGTCCTAATGGGCTCATACAGCTTTTCAGTCTGTTCCAACCAATTATGGCACTAGACAAAAAAGCCAAAAGAAAGGGGAAAAAAGGAAAAAAAGAGGGAAATGAGAAGCAGGAACTGGGTACTTTCAGGAATTCTGCAAGCTTTTCTAGAGGTAAAACAGTCTCTTTGTTGGAACAATTTGCAGAGTACTCTCAACATCACATTTTAGGTGATCGCCACCCCAGAGGGCTTTCAGCCCACTTTCCATCGGTCTTAATTTTATGTCTCCAGACTTCAGAAGGATGAACGACACACATCTATATGCACACACCTTTGCCAATCATGACTGGTACCATATACACTGTAATTGATTTTTGTTGCCGATTTCCATGATACGGAGTCTCAAAACTCCTTAGATTTTCCACAATGACAGGAAAGTATTTTTCCTGCTGATGAGGTAACTCTTGATGGGCCCCTGGACAGCTCCAGATGGTGGGGTAGGGGTGTCATTACCAGAAAGATGGATCACAGGATTAGAGGGTTGGAATTTTGGCCTATCCCAACCTCTGTGGAGTGGAAGGGAGGGGACCTGACTCAATTAGTTCAATCATATGGTCAATGATTTAATCAATTGTGTCTCTCTAATGAAACTCTCACCACTTCTCTGGACACCAAAACTTCTTGTTTGGTAACAGATTAATATACTGAGGGGGTGACATGCCAGGATTCCACAAGGAATAGGCATAGGAATGCTGCACTTCCTCTCAGACCTCACTCTGTATGTATCCTTATGACAAAACTGTTATAGTGTGTACAGTACTTCAGTGAGTACTCTGAGACATTTTATAAAACTATAAAATCTGAAGTGGTCATGGAAATCTCTGAATTTATATACCATTAGCTGGAAGTGTACATTGCCCGTGGATAACCACAATTTAAAGGAGGAGAGGCACAGTTTGGCTTAGAGTTGTGTGCCTCCAATTTAATTTGAGTGGTATCCATATCTCACATATCTCATTTAGATAAATGAGGACTGGCATCTTAAAAGAGTGCTCCCTGGTGCAGACATGAGCCCTTAATTGTTATGATCTATACTAGCTCCAGGTGATTAGCATCAGAAATGAGTCAGGCTACACTCCTGTGTGGATTGAAAAAAAACAGTGATAGAGTAAGGTTTGGCTAACTTCTCTCATAAGCTCCTGTGATGAATAAGCATAACTATCAAGTTAATTGGCTTGAGAGCAGCCGAGGGGATTAGTAAAACATGCTTCTAGGTTGTGTCTAAGTGGGTCATGGAGGTGTGACCTTGCAGGTCTACATTTGGTCTCTGAGACCCTTTTTCTTTGGAGCAGTTCCCCTGCTATGCTTCCTAGAAGTCATGATGTGAGCAGCTTTGCTCCACCATATCCTTCTATCGTGGTATTTCTGTTTTGGAGCCAGCCTACTATGGACTGAACCCTCTAAAACTGTAAGCCAAATTAAATCTCTCCTCCTTTAAATCGTGGGTGTCAGGTATTTTTTTTTTTTAACTAGCAATGAGAAAGCTGGCAAATAGTTACCTCTCATCTGTACAGCCAAGGGCAGAGCTACTGCTCAGGATTCTTCGAGAGCAAGGCTCAATGGTCTTTTCCATTTGTTCTGTGTTGCATAACCAAAAGAGTAAGAAGCTGAATGAAATCCAAATAAATTCTTGCTTGCATTGACATTGCCTGAACAACTATCACCAAATATTTGAGAACCCCCTTTTCTCCTGTTTGAGACCTGCTTGGGAAGCTTCTTTGACAACAGAACTTCCTTTAAATACTGCTTCTTTTTTGCATCAACCAGCAGGGTCCTCAAAGTCAGCATGAACCACTTGTGTCAGAGTTGGGCAGGGCATTCACACAGATTCCAGACACACAGCAAGGGAGTGCCAAATCTTCGTGGAAGATGGAGCAATGAGTCAAGATTTTGGATTTATAAGAGCTCCAGACTTGATTCTTGCATGCACTCTCATAACAAAGAAACCTCTCTGTGTACCCAATAGTCTTAGTAAGATAATCTGCCTTCTGTGAGATATTCAGACCCTAAGCCTTGTGCCAGCTATTTTTTTCACTTTGGCATAGACCTTAGCTGTATAAAATAAAAGTATATTAGCAGGAAGATGTTCTTTTGATTGTTCAAAATAATGAAACATTTATGTGCTCACAGATAGTTTGTCATTGGACAGTTGCCTATGCTTAGTAAGATTTAGGGTCCTGTTTTATTCAGTCATGGGAAGCTTTAAGGTTATCAAGACTCCTGATTCCTGGGCTCAGATTGAGTGCCCAGTAGGTAGTAATTAGAATGTACCCTCAAGGAACCATAAGATTATATATTTCAAGAACTTAAGTCAAAAGACAGAATGCACACATTTGCGTACTGTTACTTTAAAGCTTTGATCTTTTGTGAATTTTAAATGCCAAGGGAAGATGGTATGGGAGCAGAGTGTGTAACTGGTCATTTATGAAATATATCTTAAGGCTTCAAAAGTTGGATGACAGGAGGATGATATCTCGTTCTGAAGGCACTAGGAAAGGCTAATTGGGAAGAAGAAACAAGAAGTAGAAGGCTGGAGAAATAGAAAAAATATGAAGCAGAGTCAATCTAAGCTTTGTCATGTTTACAAATGTGTCCACGAGCACCCTATGGATGAATCATGGATTGAAATGACTTAGTAAAATTAGCCACAAGGATTCTAGAAGGGAAAATTAAGACAAGCATTATTAAAGCAATCAGTTACATGGGCACCTGGCTTTTTGTGCTCCTCATTAAGAAAAGGGGTCAACAGTTCTGCTGAACTTGAGGGATGGTGTCAGGTCTGTCAGAGTCTTATATGTATGCTCAACGAGAGAAATAAGTGGCAAAAGGTCTTTATATTTTATTTCAAAAAGCACCCTTTTTTTTTCCAGTGTAATCTTTTTGTTCAGTTTAGGTAAGGACGGGATCTAATACAGAGCCTACTTAGAATTTTTTTAACTTTAAAGATGTTTTAAAATCAGTATCAATAAAATTAATATTAAACTGAGTAAGATAATTACGACTGCAAAGTAGCACAGCAGAATATATGTGCATTATATGTGCCCAATTCTGATTTACAGTATCATTCCTATGAACATGGGACATTTACAGCATTGAAAAATACATGTGCTGTCCACATGGTGGCGCTGCAGGTAGAGACACTGGGCAGGAGTTGGGATGCCAACTTCATTAAGACACTGTGTTGACTTTTAGAAAGTTTGTGCGATGTTTCAGGTGGCTTTGGGGCAGTTAGTTCTTCACCAGACAACCTTAAAATACTGTAATAATTTAAAAGTGTGAGTGATGTTACTGGTTTGGGTTTAGAGGAAGTAAAGGAATAAACCCGTCTCCCAAAGATTTGAATGATGATGTGCAATATGATTTAGATTTTCGTAGAGAGGAGAATCTAAAGCAGAACTAAATTGTTCAAAGAAGAAAAAATTGATGAACATGCTGTTTTTCTTTCATTAGTCCCTCTGTCCTCTTATTCTTAATTATCAGTGCTCTTGGAGCCGATGAGTTTATGTTAACCTCAATTCTACCCAGAGTTTCTATTGCCTGGATCCCCAAGCCAGGTCAACCTATTGTTATTCTGTGTGTTGCTGTCCCAGAGCATAAAATAACACTAATGTGGGTGGAATGAGCATGCACTTAGAATATACCAAGTCCAAACTCATAAGGTGAGATTTTCTGTAGACTTGAAACCAAAATCTGAAATAGGGGGACTGGGTATTTTGCTTAGTGGTCAGAGTGCTTGCCTAGCAAGCCCAAGACCCTGAGTTTGATCCTCGGCACTTAAAAAAAAAAAATCTGAAATAGGGAATAGGAGAAAAGAAAATTACAGACTGAGTTCATCCTATGAACAAAATTGCAAGAATCCCAAAGAAAATATTAGCAAGGTGTATTTATCCCAAGAATGCAAAGTCATTCAATATTCAGCAACCAATTAACGTACTCACCAAAATACAGATTAGGGTAGAAAAATCAAGTCATCATCACTAGATACAATGCGTTAGATAAATTCAACATGTATTTGTAACAAAAACAAAATCTGAGCATCCTCAGAAGTGGAGCAAATGCCTTTGGTGTCCATGTTAACACATTCAAGACAGATTGCCACCTGCTGGCCTCCATCTGTGAGCTTTTTCTTGCTTGGTAGCCCAGAAGGCAGGTCCGAAGTGCCAGAAAAAGCATCCTCCCTGGCAGGCCCCACTCTGGACTCACACCTCGCCTTTTATGTTGAATAACTAGGAAGAGGGTTTTGCACTGGCTCCTGGAGTTTCCCCACCTAATTAAGGTCCAGTTGCCCACAGTAGTAACCGGCTTTGCAAGGCACTTTTTATTGATTTTATTGTCTTCTCTAATGTACTTACCCCTCTCTTTATGGCATTTCTCTGTATCTCCTTTTAAATAAACTACTGCATTTAAATCCTTGTTTCAGGGACAGCAAGATGAAGTTTTAAGGAAACTTCTTAGACTTGATTAAGGACTCTAAAGAAGAAATAGAGAGACCATTTTATGGCAGAGAGAGAGAGAGTGAGAGAGAGAGAGAGAGAGAGAGAGAGCAAGAACTATCATGCTCAGTAGTGCAATATTGACCTTATTTCTGTACCAGCCAAAGAAAGTCAAGTGTGTCCATTATCCCAGCTTCAGCTCAGCATCACACCAGAGGTCCTATTTAAGTGCAGCAAGGCAGAAGAATAAAGAAAAGGTAGAAGAATTATAATAATTTGAAAGAAAGAAAATCTGCCATTATTTGCAGATAACATGATTGTAGGGGAAAAATCCCAAATTACTTGAATTGATGAAAGATTTTAGCAAGGCAGCTGGATGTAAAATCAATCCCTAAGGCAGTGCTCAAGGAAAAACAAAGGCCAAAACCTCCGCAGTGATGGAGTATGTCAAGAGGACGCAGGAGACACATGCAAAAGCTTCCCGTCACCAAGATGGAACAGTGTCAGGTACAATACACATACAGCAGTATTGGATTGTAATCTAAAGAGTACATTAAGTATTCATCGGTCCATACCAATATAAGTAAATGAGTAAATAAACAAATACACAAATAGGGCTTGAGACATATCTGTTCAGCAGAATTCCAAACGATTTATGGAGCCAGCCTGCCCTGGATGTGCAGGACCCTCCTCTCCTCTCCTTAGGTAGGTGACTTCCTCCTGCAGAGTGCCACTTTGTGAAATCTGACAAATACTCTCCCAGACAAGTGTGCAAGGTCAATTTCCACACTATGCCCCCTTGATAGAAAAGAATAAAAATGGCTCTTTACCTCTGTGGTCTTCTTCCCCTCAACTCATAATCATGCAAAAATTGTCAGGAAAATCTCATTAGCAGATTCTACAAAATATGCAACCAGCACTCTTGAAAACTGCCAAGGTCGTCCCCAGCACCACCTCCCCGCCAAAAAGAAAATTGCCAACGTCAACAAACAAGGAAACTGTTAGAAACCCTTTGTGCTAATTGGAGCCCGAGGAGACGTGGTAACTAGATGGAACGAAGTCTAGTGGTGTGATCCTGGAACAGACAAAGGACACCAGGTAAAACTAAGAAAAACCTAATAAATTATAAGCATTAGTTCATGATAATGTATCAATATTGGTTCATTAATTGTAATAAGTACATCATCATAATAAAAGAAGTTAATGATAGAGGAAATTGGGTACGAGATTTATGAGAACTGCCTGTACAATTTTCACATTTTTTAGTAAATCTAAAAATGTTTTTATTCAAATGTAAAATGCTCTTTCTAATTAGTAAATAAGAAAGTTAAACAATTTAAAAATGTAAACTCACAAATAAATCATAACAAAACAAGAATTAAAACTTAATAGTTGCTACTCAGTATTAAAGACTCAATAGAAATACAATTTTTGATTTGTTGTTTTTAAACATGTAATTCTGAAAAATAATCTTATTTTAAAGGATAAAAAATCATTTGTGACTTAGTACCTGCTAACAAATATTTGTAAAAGCAACCTTTAAAGCATTGCTTTTACATTGGCTTCAAATAAAAATAGGCAAAGTACCAACAAATTAAGTGATACATGTACAAAATTCGCACGAAGGAAATTGTATTGAGGCAATCTTTTTCAAAGACTTTAATAAATGGAAAACAATGTCACATTCCTGATCTTTCATAAGAAACGAAACAACACTATGGATATAAATTCTCATTAAATTTCTCTGGTGTTTCGATTCAATGCTAGTCGAAATACCAACATGTTTGGGATGAATTTGACAAGCTAATTGAGAGCTTTAGGAGGATGATCAAAAGTACAAATAGTAATAGCAAGACACACTGAGAAGAGCAGAGTGATACGATTTGCATTACCAGATATCAAGTTATATACAGCAGTGTCACAGAAACACGTAAACAGAAAAAACCAAGAAAAAAATAAGGAAATAGTAAAAGAAAAAATAGAACACAGAGCCTAGAAATGCATTCATATATAGATGGACACTAGATTTAGGCAGAGCTGGCACTGTAATGCTTTGAGAATGAAATAGATTAAGAATAAATAGGTCTGGGACAGCTGGTTTTCTGTACAGAAAAGATGTGAATTAATTGGACCCCTGCATCTGTCCATGAAATAAAAAATGAACTCTAGCTGGATTAAGCATTCAAATGCAGAACATAGAACTATAAAATTTTAGGCAAAATATTTTCATGAAAACATGAATTAAGAGGATCGCCTCTGTGAAAGGGAAATATTGATAATTATAAATATATAATGATTAAAAAATTCTGTTCATATAAGATAAAATACAACATATAAGCTAGAATGATTTATTTACAATAGATTAAATGATAAGATTCAATAAGCAGAGTGTACACAAAGGCCTACAGTCTGATGAGAAAAAAGCAAATCATCCATTAAAATAAAATAAATTTTAAAAATAAAATAAAATACACTATATTGTTAAAAAAAAAGATGAGCATTTATTTTTCCATAGCACATAAATCTTGTATATGTATTTTAAATTATGTCAAAGAAGCACACTGGATGACAGTGTCATGGTAAGAACTAAGAGTGATTAGAAATAAGAACTAAGATTATCTAGGTTTAACTCCTGACAAATAATTACTAGATTTGCAGAAGTGTTTGTTCAGCATTAAGAAATACAATGAGATAATACATGCAAAGTGCATTATATATATATGTAATATTTTTAGTCAGCTTTCTGTGACTGTGACAAATTTCCTAAGGAAATCAACCTAAAAAGAGGGTTACACTTTGACTCAGGGTTTCAGAGGTTTCAGTTCATGGTTGCTCAACTTTTTCGCTTTGGGCCTTTGGTGAGGCAGAACACCACGGTGGGGAGCACATGGTAGAGCCCAGCTGCTCACCTCATGGTGGCTGGGAAATGAGAGAGAGAGGAAGGGACAGGGGTTCCCATAGCCCCTAAAGGGCTGTTCACAAGGACCTGACTTTCTTTCACTAGGCTCCACCTCCTGAAGGTTCTACCACGAGCTGGGGACCAAACCTTTGGAAATTTAAAATCCAAACTATGACAGTAGTCATTAAATGTTGGTGATATTATTAATCATAATATCACCATTATTGTCATTATTTGGTTGCTTTTGAGAATTTGCTCTTCTGTATAACTCCAAAAAAGACCTGCTTGGTATTGGTTTTCTTATTATTATATTAACTAAAGTTAATTCGTATTCCTTTTTAGTTAGCAGAACTTCTTAGCACCTTTATCATCAGAGAAAACCTTAAAGCTATTACCTGTAGATTGAGGTACAAACCGTGCAAAGGATTTGAAATTCTTGGGTCCTTCTAGGACTCGACTGTGGTATTCTAATGGGTTAACCTCCTTTTCATTCCAACTCTTCAATTTAAGCATCAGTAAGAAGAAATCATTCTTTTGCTTCATCCTTTATTTAGAAATTCAGAAAAGAAAGCTCTTTTCCTCCTTCATCTTTTTTGAAACAAGCAAAGAGTGTGATTGCATGTTCAGAATTTTGTGATAAAGGATCAGACCGAGTCCCTGAGTGCCTGCTTGGGAATAAAAGTAGGAGACCCCAGGTTACCTTAAATAATCCACTTTGCAAATAACCTCAGGATGAAACCACGCTGTTCATCAAACTCTGTATGAATGCAGCGGCACTTCATTGCAAAGTAGGTTCTAAGATAACCATATTTACTTCCTAGAATTTTTTTCTCTGAATGCAACTATGCAATTTATTTTGAAAAGTTGTCTTTTAAATGAAAGCAAGAAACAGATTCCTGACCTCCCTTAATCCAATTGTAACCCAATTCAGGGCTGTGAAGTTGCCATTCTCATACCCATTCATCTAGCAAAAGTGAAAGAGGACAGTGGGTTCTGTTTCTCCCCCCAGGAACATGAGGGATGCTCTGTTGCCATGGTTATGGAGACTGAACTCAGCCTCACAGCCCTGTGGGACCCAAGTTCACTCTTCTCCTTCGGCCTGGCTTCCCTAAGAGCTTGTGTAAAGATCGGTGGCCACCATTGCTACTTCTGAGCATCTGTCCATTAGTAGCCTGTGCTTTAGCAAATAACTTTGTTTTCCTTTCCCTTTTAGTACTTTTTTGTTTTATTTCTGGCAGTGTAGAGATTTGAATTTTTTCCTCTTTTTCTTGCACAATTCCTTCTCAGTAGATAACAAAGTCCGAATCCCCAGCCATTGTAATTATTAGCATATTTCTGGAGAAAATTGCAACAGTCTACATTAAAAGACTCCCTGCAGAAATTTACACAGTAGGTATCCAATTTCTCTTTAAATAAAAGGCACTCAAACCAGTGAGGGGTTTAAAACAAGAGAAGAAATGGGGAACAAACAGAGCTTTGAAAAACTGCAGGAAGATTTGCTGTGGTCAAGAGGAGATAGTCAGGCTGAATTATTTGTATAATTAGTCTTCGTTAGCAAATTGGAGAAAATTACAATGCCGCCATAAGATGTTAGAATGTGCCCACAGACCGGCAGTATTAAGAATCAGGTCTGACACTGTTCCAAAAAGTTTGGCTTTCTACTCTGAATAGTCTCTACTAGAAAATAAATTCTAAGCATGAGATCATTCTTCAAAATGTTTCTAAAACTTAATAACATTTGCATTTAGTAGAGGTAATCTTGATATCACTGTGGCCCCTCAGCATAAGAGGATTAGGTTTTGCAGGATCTCTCTTTCAGGAACATTTCAAGATGAAAGCAAGAAAACAAAATGCAAATGTTAGAGTTCCTTTTCACATTCTCTTTTTTCCAAGTTGACAGGAAATATGAAAGCTAGCTTTACCCTTTTCTAATGTTCTGGCAATGTTCTCAGAAAATATGAGTGGCATTAATGAAGGAACTGAAATCTAAATTCATCTTTTAAAAATGCTGCAAAAGTATTAAAGGAAGCCCAACACCTCAGTGAACACCTAGGAACAGCATTCTTTATTTTCTAGATTTCTAAGCACATGTGGAAAAATCTCTGGTAAAGGACAATGAAGTACATTTCATGAATGGTCCCAAGAAACCATTATGATCTAATTAGAATATTTCTACTTCTCTAGGATGGGAAGTATGTCTAGGGGGCTAAAATGAGGATAGTAGAAAAAGAAAATTAATAAACAAGACTGATACTAAGGGCCAGGATAGCGTTCCTTTTCTAATAATCAAAATCACTATTTCCAAGAAGATTAGAAAGGTCTGCATGTGGTACATACAATGCTAGATAGACCATGTTCCCTGTAAGCATCTGCACACTGGACAACCAGACACAGGAACAACCTTGGGAAAGAACAAGATGGACTCATTGCCATCCTGAGAAATTTGTCCTCGGCACCATCTCAGGGCATGCTCCTTGAAAGTATTACTATCACTTAATTATAATAAGAAAAGTGATTCAAAGCCTAAGTGGTAGGTAAAGAGATATGAATTATGCTCTTTCAGTGTTCCACTGAGTCATTGTTTAGCAGGCTCACCCGAGGGTCATTTACGCTACTAGAGTTGGTTGGATTTATTGTTTATTATAGAGTAAGACTAGCGCATTTCGATGCAGTTGAGCTCCAAATATCAGGTAGAAAGGTCGACCTTTCTGGAACGTTGCCTGTGGACCACCAGCTGGGTTTGCTCTTTGTTCTGTCATTCTTGTTCCATTGTTCACTTCAAAATGACCACAAAGACCCAACATCTCAGAACTCTTTGAACCAACTTTACCATCTTACTGGTTTCTTCACTGGCCAATGAATTGAATATAATCATTGGAACATGTCCATGTAATATTGGTATGAGAGTCATACTTCTAAGATTTGGAAAATTGTATTTTGACTTTAAAAGGCCACTGAGAAGCCCCAAGTCATTTGTAAGACAAAGACAAAACAGATCTTGCATTTACAAATACTGTGTCTAAAAGTGCCTTTTAGTGATCTTGTTTGCATAAACTTCTTTTCTGCCCTTTAAAAATTATACTTTAATGACTCACTTTCTGTCTTCTACATAAAGGAAGACGTCATGTCCTGAAAGTTACTCGCCTCACCCAAAGACATGAATAGAATTAAAGAACAAGCGGTGTCACTTGAAGAAGAGACGAGGGGACTGAGCTTAGATTAATAATCTAAGAATATAAAATTTCGAATCCTAGAAACGAGCTAAATTGAAAAACTATGAAATACTCCTGACAACCAAAAATAAACTGGAGCTGGTGTGTCTGGGCAACCTGGAGACTTAGTAGACTCTATCTTAAGAAAAAAAAGTAAATGGGAAATACTAGATATTTATATCTCCCTTACTTCCCAGTTTCAACTGAATACCTCGAAGGACACGAGAAGTAAAAGGCACCAATCAGAAAGACGTCAAAGTGTGCATGTGAAAAGCTGTGCTTAGAGGCTGTATTTATGAAGGCAGATCATTTAATGCTTCAGAATATTAAGACAAATATCACAAAATGACAGAGAAGAAAACTAAACATCTTGATTAACAAGGAATAGGTTTTCCGTGTGAGACTTGCTGAAAAGTTTTCATTCATGTCTTAAAAAGATATATTTTAATGAGATAATAGCTCACAATCAGTAGCAGGCAGGAAAAGCGATTGTTGAGATTGTGCCAAAAACTTAATGTGGAATGAAGTGAACAATATCTAGATCCGGGAAGTTCAGCGGTTCTTGCCTTTCAAACGCCATCAGAATTTTTTGTGGAACTTAACGATACTGTCTACTTAAGCTTCGGTTTGTACTTAGAGCATTGGAAAATGCGGTGATAGAGCCTAGACTTCTCTATTTTCAGGTTTCCTCGATAATTCTCATGACTAGGATCAAATCATCTCTGAAGAAAGTACTAATCTATTAAATGGCCACTGAGGGTTCCCCCCCCCCGGGAATTTTTTAAATTAAATTATAGTTCATACACTTGGAAAATAAGTGTATCATTTATCGATATGCTACTTATCTCCTTTGCTAGAGAAATATGGCAACAATATGTTTGCAAGACAGAGAAATGTCCACGTGACTCATACAGAAGTGAGAAGTTCCTTTTAATTTTTCCAAAGATCTTGGTTTCCTTGGTTGGGCAACCAGACTGAGCACTGTGTAGCTGAGCTCCTAAGAGCTGGGTCCTGGACATCCCCACCAGGATCCTGTCTTCCTCAAGGGCTTACTCATTTCTGTCCCCTCCACAACTATTATAGTGCCTGGAACACGAAGATGGCTAAGGCTAAATAAATGAACACGTGAATAAATAAGTAATCGATTCAAATGAACTCCATATCCTTTGTTAATCGGAACTGATCATTATTCTGTTTTTGTCTCCTCATTTAATTTTTTTCCTCCAAACTTGGGATTGACATTTCTTACCCAATGAAGAAGGGGTAGTCAGTCTAATATTTTTCTGAAAAATGAGATATCATAGTCTCAAATTCCTCTTTCAGTTTGCCCAACATTCCAAAATATATTTACTCATTGTAATGTCTCTTTGCTGCTTTTGTGGTTGTGCCTAGTTTCTCTCCATCCTGTAGAGGTAAGCAGATGAAATCTAGAAGAAAAGTAAGCGTTGGCTCTAAGCAGGAGGAAACAAGGAGAAAAAAGGTAAGTTCCCACAGCAGTACACTTTATATAGTCCAAGAGAGTGAGAAAAACACAGGACTCATAATTAACGACTAGAAGACTCCAGTAAAATCCCCATGGCCAGCAGGTTAGAAGTTAATTAGGCAAGTGCTAGGGGACTCGCTGTCTGCTGAAGAGGCTTATGAGGTAGTTTGAGGCTCTTTATTGCCACGATAAAAGTCTCCAAGTTAGCAGGCTCCCAGGAAACAGACAGCAAATCCCCAAGGTCATTCGAAAAAGGCAGGTCCTACACCTTCAACGTTCATGGGTCCTCTGTCCTGCTCAGGAATGGGTGCTCTGGGATTTTTTTTTTTTTTTGGTCCATTTCTTTTCAGACTAAACTTTATTTTGGAATTAATAGATGCGATTGGCTGGAACACCAAAAACAGTAAGAGAAAATTCCATTTAGATGCATAGGCAGGTGACAGGGATAAAAGGGCAAGAAGAGAACAAAGGTCAGAATCCCATTTGGTGAAGAAATAGTCTTCTAAGAACTGAGGGAATTCCTGCCTTGGACCTGGTGATTGCGCAGGCTGAAATCCACAGCTTCTATTGGCCTTCTTCACTATGAACTTTCTCATATGTTCTGAAGTCGATTATTAAAATGGATGTTTTATTTGAGCTTTTTAGGTGAAAATATCAGGTACCAAGGTGAATTGTAGAAGACCACGCTGTAGAAGTGGATACTTGCAGGTGGCAGCCATGAGGTCAATGTCTCTGAAATGCTTTATCAATATGCAGGAGTCAGAAGAGTCCTCCTGCAAAAGGAGTGAAGAGGGTAACTGGAGATAGCAAGTAGCAGAAAGACAAACTCAAAATAGCTTGAGGTCTAATACAGTACATTAGATGTAATTTTGGAGCTGGGTTTGAGGACAGTTCTGTATTTAAAATACTCTGAGGTTGGAGCTGGGGATTCAGCTCAGTGGTTAGAGCACTTGCCTTGTAGGCACAAGGCCCTGAGTTTGATCCCCAGCATCAAAAATAAATAAATAAATAAAATAAAATTCTCTGAGGTTCTCCAGAGCTGCCGCTTTCACTGGATCTTGTTCCTACCACCCGTATACTGTTAAGTTTCTGACCCCCACAATATCCTGCACACACAGAATTTCTGAGAGCTTCATTTTTATGCTCTCACCTTCTTGTTGAGCCTGGTAGCTCAGGAAGCCCTTTGAGAGAGTCAGCTTCTTACAGGTGACATTGCCATTTCTGCAAAATGCTTTGTGACTCTGTACCTGGGAACTTTTGAGTGTTTTTCGCTGAGGCTGGAGATTAGGTGCATATGGAGTGGGAGAGGGAGATGAGTGGTAAAGGAGCTAGAGACTGATCCCAAAAAGACCTTCAGATCTTTCAGTTATTATAACAGTAACACCTCAGCTCATGAATGCTTCTGTTTGCAAACAGTTTGGTTTGCAAACAAAAGCGTTTGGCACAATTTTGCTTCAGTTTGCAAACTCCACGCCTGGTGACAAACACGACTAGGCCATCTTCCCCACACAAACACAAAGGCAGCCATCGTCCCCCAAACTGTAAAACAAATTAAGTTCCTATACTGAAGCACCACTGTGTCTCCAAAGGGTAGAAAGGGCACGTTTATCAAATATTAATGTGCACAAGTCCAGAGAGAGGGCAGATTTCAAGTCTGACCGTAGAAAGAGCCCCTGATGTTTAATTCCTTCAAGGGAAAGTGTTATTTCTCCAAAGCAAAAGGCTGTGAATCTGGAATTCTCTGTAAGTCCTCCGCCTGGAGTAGAACTGAGCTCTGAGACCATCTAGTCCAGTCCATTTTTTTTTCCATCCGTTAGGAAACTGAAATTCAATAAAATGAAATAGCCATTTCAGGCTAGTCTAAGAAGTTAGCGGCAGAAGGGAAACCGAACCCTTGTCTCTTCACTAGGCAGCCTGATGGTGTCCTTTCCATAACATCGTATTTCTTCTCAAATTGAAAAGCATCAGAAGTTACATTTTGGCCAAAACACTGGAGAAAGGGAATTAGATGTGCTTGAGGCTAAGGTCCTGTGGAGAGAAGAGCTTCTGCCAGCTGAAGGCAGTGAGAGATGAAGCACAGTGAGGGACACCACTGGGCTGGCTTTGCAACCGAGGAAGGGATCTACAAGTGAGCGGAAGTTGGAAAAGGCCAGGAAACTGGTTCTCCCCTAAAGCTCGCTGAAAAAAGTCACAGTCCGGCCAATGCCTCAGTTTTAAACCAGTGAGCCCCAGGTCTGACTTGTGACCTACAGAGTGGTAAGACAATAAATTTATGTAGCTTTAAGCCACAGCATTTGTACCAGTTTGTTGCAGTACCAATAAAAAACTAATGTGGAGCCTAAGAGATCGTTTGTCAACTCTTTCTACAAATTGTGTAGAACTTAAACTACAGTGCAAGCTACAGTGTACAGGTGGGGCATAAATCATGTACAGGGAGTTTAGAACTTCAAATTTCAATAGCAAGCCTGAGTCAGGATCAGAACCTGAGGCTTCCTCTAGGCAGGGGACTAGAACCGAGACACTACAGAAAGCTAGGATCTCAAAAGGTGGGCTATAAAAATCAGTGTACCTACTAGTAAGAGGAGAAGCAAACAAGTAAAAAATAAGTAGATAAATAAAAATCTGCCTTATTCTTGACTCGTGTGGAAAGTAGCTATAAAAACAGAAATTGTGTCTCCTGATCATTCGTAACCTTAGGCCAATACTAGTTTCAAAGATGTTTGAGAACAGAAAACAAAGTGCAGAGAGCTGAAGAGGGAGGGAACAGCACAGAAGCCGTCTAGTTCAACCTTTTCATGCCCCAGGAGCCTCCACCCAGCAAGCACTTCTCGTGGTCTGCCTTATGCGTGGACTTCCTTGTCTTCCGGCCCCTTCATGTGGAACGTGACAGATCATTGACACGAATGCTACTTAAGCTTGAAAGTGTCTTTCCCTGTGGTTTCTATCTGTTTGTCTTAATTTTGCCGTGAAACTCAAACCCTCTTCTACAGTTAACTCTAAATATCTGGAGGCTGTGATTTTGTCATCTGTCGGCAACTGTTTGGTTCCTTGGAACATCTTCCTGCTGATGCAAAAAGAAATCTCAAAGAGCCTGTGGTGGACCTAATATGGTCAACGTGAGCCAGAACGCCCAGCCGGACTGAGTCGGTGTGATGCTGGGAGTACGAGACCCACCTGAGGGTTGCTGATGCAACATAAGGCAGAGTGGGAGCTGTAGCTAGTTGGCGGGCTGTTTCCCAGGAGAAGCTCTGCTGTGGCTGGTTCTTCCAGAGAGGGCTCGGCTGTCCTTGTCGAGGAAGGAGCTCGGGGCCTTGCTGTCGTCGAGGATGGCTGCTGTTGCTTCGGAGGAGCTCTGGTTGTCATCTCTGCTGCAAGCATCGTATCCTGGTTCCAGGTAAGATTTCTTCAGCCATCATGTGCAGACACGGACGTACATGGGACAGTGCTGTGGGCTCCCAGCCCTCAGTTGGATCTTTTGGGCCTCCAGTGCCTAGATGGACATTCGGCACCTTCTGCATTTGGCTTCTGGGTGAATATTGTAATCTATAAATGTCCCCTATTAAATCTGCTCTCTTACAACCATTGGTTCTAGAAAATCTAACTTAGAGCCCTCAGCTGAAAACTTGGGAGTAGTCTTTAAGAAGGTAAAAGATTTCACATATTGAATGTCACACTTATTTCTTTGAGAAAATAATGAGAAACAACAGTCTTTTGTGTAATAAGGGACCACATTTCTACATACTGAGAAATTCTCAAAAGCGAAATCTAGATGCTACTTTCCTGCACTGCAGCTCTAGAAATGGGCATTTTTTCTTTTTTTTCCTGTTACTTGCTTTCTTCACCTCACATTTCTGAAAACAGATGCACTGATGCCCAGAACAGACAGCATGTCGAACTCCCCACACTGAGCAACGGGGGCTCCCCTGCAGAGTGTGACCACCACAAAATAGTTCACTCCAACTCCACATCAGGATGAACACTCACAGAGCTTCAAACTATTAGCCTTTCCCTGGTCCCGCTATCAATGACTGCTAGAAAGCTGTGTCCTGCATGATCCTCGGGGATACAGAGTCACCCAGCTGCCAGATGACAGAGTGTAAAGATCAGATTCCACAGCTGTGCATAAATGAACAGGATCGGTCTAACGGGCAGGCTTGATAAATGGATGTCTTGGCAGCAGGCGTTTGAAGAAAATTAGAAATAAAAGAAAATGTTGGTTGGAAGTACAATGTGTAGAAGGATTAAACTTATTTTAAAGCATCCTAGCCTCTGCTGCCACATGCTCTACCTTTATGCTGTTGGTGTACTGGTCAGCTTTTGGTTGCTGTGACAAATACCTGAAGTAGACAGATTAAAGGAGGAAAGGTCTGTCTTGGCTTACAGTTTCAGACATTTCACTCCTTAGCCAGCTGGCTCTATTATTTTTTGGCTTATGACAAGGCAGAAACACCATAGTGGAAGGGCATGTTTGAGGAAAGCTGCTCATGTGGCAGCCAGGAAGTAGAGAGGGCAAAGAGAGTCTGAGAGAAAGGGGCGAGGCCCAGATACGATCCCCGTGGCCATTCCCCCACGATCCACTCCCTCCAGTGGGCCCCACAGCCTGTTTTCACTTGCCAATAATGTCATCAAATCATGAGTTCATCAGTGGATTGATCCATGACTGAAGTGGGAGCTTTCCCCAAAGGCCCAGCTCTGAATGCAGGGGACTTTGTGGGGGTGGGATATTTTAGATCTAAACCATAACAGTTGCTTCTTGTTTTTATCCTCTTTCGCCATTAAAATGTAATTAGAGCAAAGCGGTCTTTACACAAAAGGTTATTACCTAATCAACCTTCTTGCAGCCTCCTATGATGCTATTTTCGCAGAAGAATTTGCTGAGACAGAAATCAGTTTGCTGGTGGATGTTAGGAGGTGACGCTAAATGAAGCTAAAGGTTCTGCTATTACTTTCATACATGGGGGCCTGTGTTCTTCAGTGTAGCAGAGTTGATAGTGATATCCACGTTTCTTTATAACACAAACTGAAACACAGAGAAGTCAGTGGGTTATCTAAAAGATGGATGGAGACGGAGCAGGAATATATAGTTTTCTGGATGCGAGGGTTCCCAGGTGTCTTGATCTGTTTTCTGTTGTCATTACAGAATACCTGAGATTGGATAATTCATAATGAAAAGAGTTTATTTTGACCCACAATTCTGGAGGCTGAGAATCCCAAGATCACAATGCTGGCATATGCGTGGCTTCTGGGGATGGTTTTAAAATGCACAAATTCACAATGGAAAGTGGGAAGAAAAGTGGAAGCATTCATAAGAGGCAGAACACAAAGAGTGAGTTTGCTTTGTAACAGCCTGCTCCATCAGTCACCAGTCCCTGGACAAAGGCATCAGCCCATTCCCAAGGGCACCAGTTTGTTTGGTATAAGGCCCTTGACTCCTACAGGATGCTTCCCGTTACCTGTGGCTGAACAACGGCCGCTCCACCACTGCTCCACGCCAGCATCCATGTGCCAAGCACAAAGGGAGGAGGGTGAAAATGAGAGTCCCCACCAGCTGAGACTTTCCCTTATTGTCTGTGCCTAGATGTTTCTCCAAAGCCTCATGCAGTCCTGGGTAGGGCTGGATCTAGAGTGTGTGATCACTGAGTTAGTCCACTGATTGGCGTGGTACAGTTCTGCTGGGATCCGGGAAGTGATACTGGGATTAAGGGTATTAGGATTAAGGGTGGGAGGGCTACTCACTATAAGGCAGGTAGCCTGGATAAGATATAAGGGGCAGAAAGAGGCTTATCTATCCCCTTTTACTCCCCTTGCTCACCTTGTTGCCTTCTGCCTGTCTGCCATGCCACCCTGCCTTGGACACAGTCAATTGTGGACTAAAACCTCTACAAATGGTGAGCTAAATAAAACTTTCTTCCCCTAATTTTGGGTGTCAGGTGTTGTTATGGTTTGTGTCTAGATGTCCCCCCAAAGCCTCATGTGGTAAGAGATAGCTGGATCTAGGGTGTGTGATTACTAAATTGATCCATTGATCGGTTTGGCA